>JAJPUD010007296.1:0-41154 GCA_023553655.1 Myrmecobius fasciatus
TGCATTTACTATTTCTGCCTTTCTGCATTTGATTTTAAGGTTTTTATGCCCTAATACATGGTCAATTTTTGTATAGGTTCCATGGACTGCTGAGAAAAAAGTAAACTCTCTACTGTCTCCATTCAACTTTCTCCATAGATCTATCATACCTAACTTTTCTAATAATTGGTTTATCTCCCTAGTTTCTTTCTTATTTATTTTGTAGTTTGATTTATCTAATTCTGAGAGAGCAAGGTTGAGATCCCCCACTAGTATCGTTTGGCTGTCTATTTCTTCTTGCATCTCTCTTAATTTCTCCCCTAGGAATTTGTGTGCTATTGCACTTGGTGCATATATATTTAGTATAGATATTGCTACATTATCTATGGTACCCTTTAATAAAATATAGTTTCCTTCCTTATCTCTTTTGATTAGATCTATCTTGGCTTTTACTTGATCTGAGATAAGGATTTCTACCCCTGCTTTTTTTCGTTCGCCTGAAGCATAATAGGTCCTGCTCCAGCCTTTTTTACCTTCATCCTATATGTGTCACTATGTTTTAGATGTGTTTCTTGTAGACAACATATTGTGGGATTCTGGTTTTTAATCCAGTCTCATATCCGCTTCCGCTTTATGGGAGAGTTCATCCCATTCACATTCACAGATAGAATAACTAATTCTTTATTTCCTGCCATCTTATTTACCCAAGTTATGTTTTCCCCTTTCCTTTCCCCTTTCTCCCTTCCCCCCACCTCAGTACTTTGCTTTTGATGACCCCTCCCCCAAACAATACTCCCCTTTCCTTTCCCCTTTCTCCCTTCCCCCCTCCTCAGTACTTTGCTTTTGATGACCCCCTCCCCCAAACAATACTCCACCCTTTAGATCCCCTCCCCGTTTTTACTCCTTTCCCCTGATTCTTCTATTTTCCCTTCTATTAGTTTGTCCCTTACTTTTCCTCCTTTCCCTCCCACTTCCCTCTAGCAACAGACAAGTTTCTATGTGAAATCAAATGTCTGATATACACTTTTAGAGCCCAACCTGATGAGAGTAAGATTTACACAGTGCTTGTCTCCCTCCCCTCTTTCTCTCAATTATATTAGGTTTTCTTTGCCTCTTCAAGTGATTTTACCTCGTTTTTACCTCCTTTTTTTTTTTTAGATCTTATTTTACCACTTTTTCCCTCTTTTCCCCAGTATGACAACCTTTTCCCCTCTAGTTCTCTTTTTCATATTATCAAAGTAATATTTAGTTAATTATACCCCCAAACTTTGAGTATCCCCCTAGTAAAAATAAAGTTCTCAAGAGTCCTTTCCTTTTTACCTTTTTATGCATCTCTTGAGTTCTGTGTTTGGGTGTCGAATTTTTTGTTCAGATCTGGTCTTTTCATTAGAAATAGGTGAAATTCACCTATATCATTGAATGACCATCTTCTTCCCTGGAGGATAATGCTCATTCTAGCTGGATAGGTTATTCTTGGCTGTAATCCAAGTTCCTTTGCCCTTCGGAATATCTGGTTCCAGGCCCTTCGATCCTTCAGTGTGGAAGCTGACAGATCCTGACAGATTCTAATTATTGATCCTCGGTATTTGAATTGTTTCTTTCTAGCTGCTAGCAGAATCTGTTCTTTGGTGCTATAGTCCTGAAATTTAGCCACGATATTCCTTGGGGTTTTAATTTTGGGGTCTCTTTCAGGAGGTGATCGGTGAATTCTTTCAATGGTGATTTTGCCCTTTGATTCTACAATCTCAGGGCAGTTTTCTTTCAGGATTTCCTGGAAGATAGTGTTTAGATTCTTTTTTTGATCATGGCTTTCAGGAAGTCCAATAATCCTTAGATTGTCTCTCCTAGATCTATTTTCTAAGTCAGTTGTTTTTCCTAGGAGATATTTCATATTTTCTTCTAATTTTTCATTTTTTTGTTTTTGTTTGACTGATTCTTCAGGTCTTAGTGAGTCATTCACTTGCATTTGTTCAATTCTTATTTTTAAGGTGTTGTTTTCTTCAGTTACCTTTTTAAGTTCCTTTTGTAACTGGCCAATTTGTTCACTGCACTCTTTTTCCACTTCACTAATTTTATTTTTTAATAAATTGGTGTCTTTTTCATATCTCTTTTGCAGAGCATCATATCCTTCTTGCAAGATACTGTATCCTTCTTGCACTGATTTCAATTTATTTTCCCATTTATCCTCCAGCTCTCTTTTGAGGTTCTTTATGCAATCTTCCAGAAAGGCCTTTTGAAAAGGGGACCAGTGATGGTCGTTGCTGTTTTTTTCTGGATTTTTGTCTAAAGAAACCTCTGTATCTGAGGTCGTTTCTTTGCCTTGATAAAAGCTGTCTATGGTGAGAGCTCTCTTTTGCTTCTTCATCATTTTTTTTTTTAGACAGAGTGGATATCTCTTTAAGGTAGGGGAAAAAAAAACCTCGGCTGAAGACGCTTTGCCCTGGGGCACTTCGGCGAGTTGATTTAAGGTGCTGGGCTGGTGGGGGCTAGGACTAAGTCCAAATTACTCCTTAAACAAGGCAAGTCTGCCAGAACACCTGTCCCCAATCAGGGCAGAGTGTCCCGAGTGCCTCAGATAAACTCCAGGTGTTTGGAATTTGGAGTTTGGAGTTTGGAATTTCTTCCACAATGAGCCGAGCTGAGTCCCACCCTCACTTCCGGCCTGCACAGTTGTCGTCTATTTATCTCTCTGTCCGAGTCCGACTAACCTGATATGAAGTTCTCCAGAGAGTTGTGTCCAAATATTTCTGAGTTCGTTGGCTTGAAGATCAGTTCAGAGGCTTATTTTATTGTTGATTTGAGAGAAGATCGGAGGAGAGGCAGAAAGTCACCTTTTCACTCCGCCATCTTGGCTCCGCCCCCCCCATACTTGTATTTTTTTTTAAAAATCTTTTTTTATAAGTATAAAATAGAGTAGGCCATTGTTAGCAGATCACTGGGAAAAGGGCTGGGATTTTTAGTAGATCACAAGCTTGATATGAGTCAAATATGTGATATAAGAGCCAGGAAAGCTAATGAGATCTTTTAGCTTTGAATTTGTTCAATTATTTAGTCCTGTCTCTTCATGATCCCATATTGGGTTTTCATAGTGAAGATACTGAAGTGATTTGCCATTTTCTTCTCCAATGGACTAAGGCAAACAGAGGTTAAATGACGTTCCCAGTGTCACACAGCTGAGTGTCTGAGGCTACATTTGATCACAGATTTTTCTGACTCTATGCCCAGCATTACTCACTGAACCACCTAGCTGCCTCCAGTGGGATCTTAGGCTTACTTAAAAGAGGACATTGCTCAGGACTGGAGAGTTTTGCTTTTTTCTACCTCACTCAGACATATATCAAATATAGTGTTCAGTTCTGCATGCCATAATCTAGAGAATGTTTAAAAGCAGGTAACAAAGATGATAAAAGGCATAGAGTTAATGCCATAGGATACTCTGTCAATATATATATATATATCATTGTTTTACTTAGAGAAATGAAATTTGGTGGGAGGGGTGTGCTTTGGGAGGGGTTTGCTGCTAGCTATTTTCAGTTCTTTGAAAGACTATCCTGAGGCAAGGGCATTGGGCTTCCTTTGTTTGATATCAGAAAGCACAATTAGGAGCAATGAGTGGAAGTTGCAAAGAAGCTATTTTAGATTTCATGGAAAGAATAATTTTTTAAAAATTAGAACTTCCAAAATTAGAATGGGATGCCTCTGAGCAGAGGTGTCAAACTCCAGCAGAGGTGTCAACCTTGAACTCCAGAGGTGTCAAACTAGAAGGCAGAAAAAAATCCCCCAGAATGCAGGCTTAACTAGTTTAACAGTAATTGGGAAATATTTAACAAAATAAATAAAAATACAATACAATATAGATAATGTTAATTTGTGTTTTTTAAAGTCAATATGTACCCAAGGATCCATTTCTATATGAGTTTGATAACATTGGTGAAGCCTCTGCTTGGCCCTATGTGGTTTAGCATTTTTATAAATGGACAAAGACATACATAAGTATGCTTATCAAAATTGCAGTGAATGACATAAAACTCAGAGGGATAGCCAACCCAACAGATATCTGAATCAGGAGTCAAGATCTTAAAGACAGACTAGAATATCAGCCAAAATCCAATAAAATGTAACTGAATAGGGATAAAGGCAAAATGTCACACATATATTTTTTTAAAAATCTTTTTTCAGCTCTCTTCAACAATGAAATGTTTCAAACCAGTTCCAATTGTTCAGTAAAGAAAGCCATATACACCCAGAGACAGGGCTATGAGATGTGGACCACAACATAATATTTTCATGCTCTCTATTGATGTTTGCTTGCATTGGGTTTCCTTTCTCGTATTTTTTTTTCTTGTAGATATGATTTTTCTTGCATAGCAAGATAAGTGTGGAAATATGTATACATATATTTGACTTGTCAAGTATTTTAATATAATTAACATGTAGTGGACTTCCTGCCATCTAGGGGAAGGGAAGGGACTGGGGGGGGGGAATTTGTAACAGAAAGCTTTGTAAGGGTCAATGTTGAAGAATTACCCATATATATATTTTGCAAGTAAAAAACTTTAATAAAAAAAAAACAAAACAAAAAAACAACCCCCCCAAAAAAACCAAACAAACAAAAAAAAGGAAACAGCAAATCACTTCAATATCTTTGCCAAGAAAACTCCAAATGGAATCACAGAAGACAGAAATGACTGAACAACAGCAACAAAGAAATAGGAAAATGAAGGAAAATTTGGCAGAATGGATACAATCATGAAGACCTGGATTCAAGGCCAGTGTCTGGCACGTACAAATTGGAAGACCCATTTTTGTGTTTCTGGGTAATTCTTGAAGTCTATCAGTTGCAAAGCAGGGTACAGTTATACCTTGATAAAAGGAGTTTCTTTAATCACTAACTGTTCTTCCTTTAATTGAAACTGCAGATTAGTAAAAAAAATAAATAAAGATGAAGAATTAAAAAAAAATAAATCTTTTTTCATAAGTATAGGATAGATTTTTACCATGTTTAATATATTTTGGATTACTTGCCATGGAAGGGGGTAAAAATAGGGGGGAAATTGGAACACAAGGCTTTGCAAGAGTCAATGGTGAAAAATTATCCTTGCATATGTTTTGAAAATAAAAAGCTTCAATAAAAAAATTAAGTATAAGATAGAGTAGACCATGGTTAGAAAGTAGTTCACTTGAAAAAAGACTGACTCTCTCCTTTTCACTCTAGACTCCATCTTCTAGTAAAATCAGGATAACCACACTGTGGGAATGTTATAAAGGGAATTCTTGTTAAAGTATAAGTTGGACTGGACGGTCTCTTATATCCTTTCCAATTCTGAAAATCTACCATTCTCTACTAGATACAAAGTCCTTCTTTGGAAACACTTCAATAAACAATCAGGAAATAATTATTAAATTCCTAGTAAGCTATAGGCACCATTCTATGAGGATACAAAACCAAAAATAATTCTTCCTGATTTCCTCAGTCTCAAAATTTCTTTCTCCAGTTCTCTTCTTTATGACCCAATTCCAGGGATATGCTGGTTAATGTTTAACAATCAGCTTCCTGGAAAAAAGAAAAAAGCACACATGGCACACAAATTTAATTTACATCATTAACATTTTCTTGATAGCTTTCTTAAGTCTAGACAATCAACAAATCAATAAATCAAGCCATGATTTGCAACATTTGCTAAGCTGGTTTGAGCTGCTGCTAATGCAATAAAGACTGCTTCCTTCCTTTCCATTCTTACTTCAAATGAAGGCTACTTTTTCTTTTTCCTAGTCAAAAATCATTAGACCTACAAGGGACCTCAGAGATCATCTGATAAATTCTTTCATTTTACAAATTAGAAACAATGAAGTAAAGAAAGGGGAAATGAATTTTTTAAGTTACCCAGTCTCTGGAGCTCTGCAGCATTATGACATACAAAAAAAAAAAGAACTTTTTTTTTTTTTTTAGCTCTTTTTCACTGGTTTTCCACACATAGTGGTTGAATTGTGTCTTGAGCTCTGAAACCCCATAACCCATTGTAGTGCCTGAATGAGAAGAGAAGAAAAAGAAGATGCAACAGACACAAATAAGACATGTTGGCCATGTTAAAAACTTCTGCCTTACTTGTAGACCTTTAGGTTTGCCTTGAGGAATTCTGAAGTGCAAGGAAACTATGTTATTGGCTCCTTTGAGTATATGTACACTAATATTTGGCTTAATGATCTCCCAAATCCTAATTCCAGGATGTTATATATATATATATATATATATATATATATATATATATATATATGTATATATATATATTCATCTAACAAAAGGAATACTTCCTTGACTGACACAGACTACTTTTTTTATGCTCATTTGGTGTGATTCTGTGTGTTTATGACTCACATAGATAATGAGAATATTAATAAAACAATTTTCTGGATTTTGGGGGAAAAAAACAAAGAACCCTGTGATTTTATTAAGATGTCAGACTCTTGGTATGGAAAATCCTTTCACCAATGCAGATCAACACTTACTTGTAAATTATGGCCTTAGAGTTACCTGGAGACACTGAGAGCTTACATGATTTGCTCATAGATTATATAGTAGTATGTATCAAAGTCAGAACTTAAGTTCTGAAGGCCTTCTTTCTACCATGCCATAATATAGATTACAAGTGTTAAAGAAAGGTACAAAGTACAAGGTGAAGTCCCAGAGTGGACAGACCAGTGGTTACCAAATGGGGAAATCAGGGAAGATTTCATGAAGGAAGTTACATTTGAGTTATATTTTTTTAAATGGTAAGAAAAAAAGGGAAAATAGGAATCACAAAGATTGACCAGAGAGGAGAGTTCATGGAAATGAGTAGTCTGAGATTAATCTAGATACTTAAGGTAGCAGCAGAGTGTGAAGGGATACTCTTTGATCACTGGCCAAAAATGCTCTTTTCTTTCCCTTTAGAAGGCCTCATGAGTAGTCCAGTTTTCATAACATGAACCATATTGGATTGTTTATAGCTTTCTGCCCAACACCTTGCATTCTAAAGTTTCTCTTACATAAACTATTCCTTTTACAAAAACAGATGACAAAGAACCTGCTTTGGCCTCAGGCCTGAGTTTCATAACATTATTATTTTTATTATTGTTATTAATTTTATTGAAGCAGAAAGAAGCAGTACATTATCTTCCTACTCTATATTTTCTCATGGATCAAGACAGCAACAAACATTTTGAGCAGGTAGAAAGGCTTGCTTTGTTGTCTGAGGAATTGTAGCTTAAGCTGCAAGAATAGGCTTTTGGTCACAGACCAGAAATCCAGACATACAGCCCAAGGTCAAGATTGGAGCAGTTGGGCTGACAGGCTTGTACATGGCCAGCAATAACACTAATTTGCCCTTCCTTGTTTGCTTATCTAAGCCTTTCAATATTTGATGCAGAAAACAAGACCTGCTTTCTATGTGTCAAGATTCCACTACATTTAGCTGAATTCAAGCAACAAGTGTATTTTAAGATGAAAAGGCTTTGGCTGCTATTCTCAGTGAATTATATGTCTCTCATCTAAGGCCTAACCTAGCTAGATAAATTCAGGGGGGGTTATTGCTGGAAGGCTGGCTATCAGTTATTGAATTTTTCAGTAACAGAAATTCACAAAGTCCCACCCACAAAGATGGATGGAATCTAATGCTCATTTCTGGAGCCCTCATAGATAATAGACCTTTTTTCTTCATTCTATAAGTTGCCATAACTGGAGTTTTTCTTATCAAGTGGTCAGTTTACTACTGATGAAACACCAGCATATTAAACAGACATTACAAATGGATAATTATTTGGGCTTAATATAAGGAAGGAGAGAACATCAGATTATTCTTGGGAAACCTAATATGACAGCTGGACAGTTAGCAAAGTAGGTTAAATTTTAGGAAGTTGAGTTCAACTTTTGACTCTGTTGCTTACTGATGAAACTGAGAAACATTGGTGTGCTAATCTCCTAAGGGTTAAGTCATCTTAACTGGAAATGCAAGCCCTCTGAGTGTAGACACGGTTCCATTTTGTAGATCCAGTAGCTAGCATTGTTCTTTATACAGTCATTGCTTAATAAATTCTTGTTGATTTGAGAAGAGCAGACCCCCTTTTTGAGAAGGCTTGAGGGTGGGGTAAAAATATGATTTCTGTTTTCAAGTACTTGAAAGGCAATTATGAAGATTAACAGAAAAAAGAATAATGATGGCATATGTAAGAAAGGTATAATTATATAGTCCTTGAAAACTTGCAGTGTTTTACAGACATCATTACATTTGATTCTCACAACAATTTGGTGAGGAAGGGACAATAGAAATCTTCTATTTTATAGATGGAGAAACTGAGGCTCCAAGAAATTAAGAAATTTGTCCATGGTTGCAAAGCTAAAACTGAACCCAGGACTCAAGCCCAACATTCCAGTACACTAAAGATTAGACTTTTTTTCTACTTGGTACCAGAAGATAGAACTAGGAGCAATAGATGGAAGTAGCAGAGAAACAGATTTCACCTCTATATCACAAAAAAACTTTAATAACCAGAGTTATCCCAAAGCAGAATAGACTGCTTAGAAGGGACTTGAGTAGTTATCTAATCCCTAATTTATTAAACTGTGTGTTGCAACCCCACATGGGATCTTGTAACTGAAGGTGACATAAATTATGATTTATTATCAGTAAATGTTGGGTTTTTATGCCTATTTCATATACCTATATACCTGGGGTCATATAAAAATTTCTTAGGCAAAAAGGGTCATGAATGTAAAAAAATTTAAGAAGCCCTGCTGTAGTCCAATGCAGACCTAGGGAAAAAAAACAAAAACAAAAACCTTCCCTCGGAACCATAGACTCTTATCCCAAGGTCCACAAACCCCTCAAGCGGCCCATCAACAAATTCAAAGATTCTGTGAAATGGGATGAACAATAACATTATACATCTTTGTTTCCACTAGCATTTAGCTGAAATTTAGCATTTCCTTTCAATTACTTAAAAGCAAGATTCTACCAAGGGGTCTGTGACATATAAAAAATTAAGAACTCCATACTTCTTGAGCTTTTCTAAAAGAAAGCATGAAAAATTTTCTCAAACATTTGATTAAACTGTAAGTAAAATATAGGTACCCCATTCTCACCTGTCATTTTGGTAACCTTGTCCACTTAACAAGGTTGTCTGGGATGATTCATTCTTAATGAAACTAAACTAGTTTTTATAATTATTTTCTTTTCTACAATTCAATAATCATCTCTTTACATCTTTATACCTTTACTTCTACATATAAATAATTATTTAAAAAAATACATTTTAAAAACTTGTCAAGAATCAAGAGTTAATTTGAATCTGTAATTTGAAGATTACATTTTTCCCCTCTCACTTTTACAGAATTTTTTCTCCAGGCCTGTAATAACTCCAATTCTCCACTGTCCTTTGGAGATTTCTGACAATGACAATAATTACATCTTATTTCAGGACAGATGGTGTCTGAGATAGTGATCTAAACTCTTTGGGGCTCTCCTACCTCTTTATTTACCTGAGGTATAGATCTCCTATTAGTTACTTTTACTTTCTCCTTTGTAATTCAAAGTGCATTCTTAGTGGCAGAGAAATCAAGGAAAATAAGGATTCAGCAGATCTATTTTCACTCTATCATCAGTTATCCTAGTCTGAATCAATCCTGAGCAGTGGTTCTACTGTCCCTAATTTATACCCTTCTTTCCCTTAGTAAAGCATGAAGCAAAACAAAAAACAAAAAACAAACAAACAAAAAACCCCAATCCTTTTGGAATTCTTATCTTTCCTCAGTTTAATATCACTGTATTTATTCTACATTGACCACTCTGGCTTCTTTCTTCTGCTCATACCTTTAAAAATCTAAGCTGGTTGGTTAAAAACCATTGTGCTACCATATCAACCTATTCATACAACTCTCTTTTTTTTCCCTCACCACAATTGATTGCTTTTGTGTCTTTGGAATGTCACACTTGAGAGCTTCCCATTCTTCCTAGATTTATTTCTTCTATAGAACTTCAATAGTCATGTGATAAAATCTATATTTTCTCTGAATTCTTGGAAATCTGTTCTTTGAGGTTCTAGAGTGTGTACATTCGTCTTCTCCTAACTTCCCTTTTTGATGCTATAAAAATTTAAAGAACAAATTGTCTTTTAATATTCTTCTGATAAGTATTCTACTTTTGGGTGAGAATTACATCCAGAATAGTTTCCCTCTATTTTTGGAGGGTGAAATGGACATAGAGGCAAGAAATTATTAGTTGCTCTGCTTTCACAAATGGCCAGACACAAAAAAAGGAGACAGAGACAGAGAGACAAAGGCAGAGAAATAGACAGGGGGGAGGAGAGAGAAGGGAGGGAGAGAGAGAGAGACAGAGAGAGAGAGAGAAAAGAAAGAAGGAGATAGAGAGAAAGACAGAGAGAGCACACTCTAGAAGTTGGATGGATTATTAAAGGCTCCCATTTTCATTCTCATTCCAATTTTCTGTCAAAGTTGTGATGTTTTTCCAGGCTCCTCATTTATTTCATTTTGTCCAGGAGATATATTCCAAGGACAAGACCATTCCTATTTGAACCTTCATTAGTCTTTATTCAAATACTCTTCATCATTCTTTTTTTTTTTTTTGGTTCCTGGACTTCCTCACATGAATATGGCTTCTTAACAATGTCCCTTCCTTTTATTTATTTCTTTGGTAAGGCCTTTAAGAGTCCTATTCCAGTCCTGGATCTCCCACAAAGTCTCAATGATGCCGATGAAGTCCGTTTTGCTCTCTCTATTTTAGGGCCTCTAATTCTAATTTCTGAATATCTATACTTTGTACATTGGTGTATAGACACCCGAGGACAAAGGTTTTATTACTACCTGCTTCCTTGGATTTCACATTCTGTGAACTTTTGAGTATCACAATTATTATGCTTTGAAAACTCCAAGATCCTAAGAAAAGTATTTATTAGGTGGGTAAAGAGAAATAAGGGTACCCTAGAGAATCAACTAAAAAACTATTAGAAATAATCCACAACTTCAGCAAAGTTGCAGGATGCAAAATAAATCCACATAAATCATCAGCATTTTTATACATCACTAACAAAATCCAATAGCAAGATATACAAAGAGAAATTCCATTTAAAATAACTGTCGATAGTATAAAATATTTGGGAATCTGCCAAGGGAAAGTCAGGAACTATATGAGCAAAACTACAAAACACTTTCCACACAAATAAAGTCAGATCTAAACAATTGGAAAAATATCAAGTGCTCTTGGATAAGTCAAGTGAATATAATAAAGATGACAATACTCCCTAAACTAATCTATTTATTTAGTGCTATACCAAACTCCCAAGAAACTATTTTACTGACCTAGAAAAAATAACAACAAAAATAATCTGAAGAACAAAAGGTCAAGAATTTCAAGGGAATTAATGAAAAAAAAAAAAAAAGCAAACAAAGGTGGCCTAGTTGCACCAGATCTAAAACTATATTATAAAGCAGCAGTCATCAAAACCATTTGGTACTCGCTAAGAAATAGACTAGTTGATCAATGGAATGGGTTAAGTTCACAGGACAAAATAGTCAATAACTAGAGCAATCTAGTGTTTGACAAACCCAAAGACCCCAACTTTTGGGATAAGAACTCACTATTTGATAAAAACTGCTGCAAAAATTGGAAACTAGTATGGCAGAAACTAGGCATTGATCCCCCACCTAACACTGTATACCAAGATAAGGTTGAAATGGATTCATGATCTAGACATAAAGAATAATATTATAAACAAATCAGAAGAACATAGAATAGTTTACCTCTCAGACCTGTGGAAAAGGAAGGAATTTGTGACCAAAAAAGAACTAGAGATCATTATTGATCACAAAATAGATAATTTTGACTAATAATATAAGTTTAAAAGTTTTTATACAAACAAAACTAATGCAGACAAGATTAGAAAGGAAGCAATAAACTAGGAAAACATTTTTACATTCAAAGGTTCTGATAAAGGCCTCATTTCTAAAATATATAGAGAATTGACTCCAATTTATAAGAAATCAAGCCATTCTCCAATTGATAAATGGTCAAAGGATATGAACAGACAATTTTCAGATGAAGAAATTGAAACTATTTCTAGTTATATGAAAAGGTGCTCCAAATCACTATTGATCAGAGAAATGCAAATTAAGACTACTTTGAGATACCACTACACACCTCTCAGATTGGCTAAGATGACAGGAAAAAATAATGACAAATGTTGGAGGGGATATGGGAAAACTGGGACACTGATACATTGTGGAACTGTGAATGTATCCAACCATTCTGGAGACCAATTTGGAATTATGTTCAAAAAGTTATCAAACTGTGCACACCCTTTGACCCAGCAGTGTTTCTACTGGGCTTATATCCCAAAGAGATCTTAAAGGAGGGAAAGGGACCCACATGTGCAAAAATGTTTGTGGCAGTCCTTTTTGTAGTGGCAAGAAATTGAAAACTAAATGGATGCCCATCAATTGGAGAATGGCTGAATAAATTATGGTATATGAATGTTATGGAATATTATTGTTCTGTAAGAAATGACCAACAGGATGATTTCAGAGAGGCCTGGAGAATCTTACATGAACTGATGCTAAGTGAAATGAGCAGAACCAGGAGATTATTATACATGGCAACAAGACTATATGATGATCTATTCTGATGGATATGGCTCTCTTCAACAATAAGATGATTCAAACCAGTTCCAGTTGTTCAATGATGAAGAGAGCCATCTACATCCAGAGAGAGAACTATGGGAACTGAGTGTGGACCACAGCATAGCATTTTCATTCTTTCTGTTATTGTTTGCTTGCATTTTGTTTTCTTTCTCAGATTTTTTTCCTTTTTAATCTGATATTTCTTGTGCAGCAAGATAACTATATAAATATGTATACATATATTGCTTTTAACATATATTTTAACACATTTAACATATATTGGACTACCTGCCACCTAGGGGAGGGAGTGGGGGAAGGAGGGAAAAATTTGGAACAGAAGGTTTTGCAAGGGTCAGTGTTGAAAACTTACTCATACACATGTTTTGTAAATAAAAAGCTTTAATAAAAATTTAAAAAAAAAAGAAAGAAAGAAAGGTAAGGGGCTTGGCTCTTTCTAAATCATGAGTCTTATCCAGAATGTTTATTAGGGTCTGATAGAGTGGAAATGATCAAAGCTGAAAATCTTGATTGAGTTGTTTCCTAATTCTTCAGGAAGTCTCAAATGTTAAGAACAGGAAGATGTATTTTTTTGGTTTTTACTTCTTTTTTGTGGGGGATGGGTACTGATATTTGCAGTTGATTAGGGATTAAGGGGAAACTTGAGGCTAGATAAGGTTGGGTGGGTGAATGGGGGTGTGTAGTAAATATATACAGAAACTAGAGTTGGTTTCCCTTTCAAGGTGTCATTGCTAGGAAGAACTTTATGTAAGTCATGTTAGTCAAAGGGACTTCTGCAAAGAGTTTTTTTTTTTAAACTAATTTCTATGTTACATTATCTTTCAGTATTTCATCACTGAGATGCTGCTAATAAGAGGCAGAAAGAACACAGGATTCTGTATAAAATCTAAGACTTAACTCTAATACTTGCTAGGATTTTACAATCTTAAGATCTGAGTTCAAATTCAGTCTTAAACATTTACTAGCAGTATGACCATAGGCAAATCATTTAACTTTATTTGGCTCAGTTTCCTCAACTGTAAAATAAGCTGAAGAAGGAAATAGCAAACTACTCCATTGTCTTTGCCAGGCAAATCACAAATAGGGTCATAAAGAGTCAGACATGATTGAAATGAATGAATAACATATGACAGACACTTACTAAGCACTTTTATCTCATTTGATCTTCTCAGCAACTCTGGATATAGATGCTTATTTAAATAATAATAATGATTATTTAGTAAAAACATTTATCAATTAATAACACTAGTTGTTTCTAGTACCTATGATTGGGTCAGGCACTTGATAGGTACTATCTCAATTTATTCTCACAATGACCCTGGGAAGTAGGTGCTATTAATATTTCCATTTTACAGTTGAGGAGACTGAAGCAAACAGAGATTAAACTACTTGCTAGTCACATAGCTAGATTTGAATTTAGCTGTTCCTTACTCTAGGCCTAGCATCCTATCCATGGCACCTTCTAGCTACTTAAATGAGACAATATATGTAAAATGCTTTGCAAACTTTAAAGTGTTATATAAATATTACATATATATAAATATCATATTAACATGGATTTAATGTGTATACCCTTTGACCCAGCAGTGTTTCTATTGGGCTTATATCCCAAAGAGATATTAGAGGAGGGAAAGGGATCCACATGTGCAAGAATGTTTGTGGCAGCCCTTTTTGTAGTGGCAACAAACTGGAAACTGAATGGATGCCCATCAATTGGAGAGTGGCTGAATAAATTATGGTATATGAATGTTATGGAATATTATTGTTCTGTAAGAAACGACCAGCAGGATGATTTCAGAGAGGCCTGGAGAGACTTGCATGAACTGATGCTGAGTGAAATGAGCAAAACCAGGAGATCATTATACACAGCAACAACAATACTATATGATGATTAATTCTGATGGACATGGCTCTCTTCAACAATGAAATGTTTCAAAGCAGTTCCAGTTGTTCAGTAAAGAAGGCCATATACACCCAGAGAGAGGGATATAAAATGTGGACCACAACACAACATGATCTCTATCGATGTTTGCTTGCATTGGGTTTCCTTTCTCAGATATTTTTGGTTCATGTAGATATGATTGTTCTTGCACAGCAAGATAAGTATGGAAATATGTATACATATATTCGACTTGTCAAGTATTTTAATATAATTAACATGTAGTGGACTTCCTGCCACCTAGGGGAGGGGAGGGGACTAGGGAGAAAATTTGTAATGGAAAGCTTTGTAAAGATCAATGTTGAGGAACTACCCATACATATGTTGTGCAAATAAAAAGCTTTAATAAAAACAAAAAAACAAAAAACAACAACAACAAAAAAACCAACATGGAGTTAAAAGAAAGTGCTTTTAAAACTATAAATGAAGTGTTATGTAAATATGAACTGTTATCACAATGGCACTAACATTCTTCATATGTTTCTAATTGGTAGAAGTTGGAGAATAAAGGAGCAAGATAATATTTTAACCTTTAGACAACATGCATTTAACCTGCCCTCCTAGGTCTGGTTGGGATGTTATTTAGCCACTGTCTATAGCAATATATTTTTCTATCTCAAATAAAAATCTCTCACAGTAGGATCCTCTGCTGCAATTAGGAAAGTCATAGCTAGGAAAAGAAGAAAAACAGAATACATGGAGAGGAACCATCTTGTTCAACCACACATGAATACCAAAACAGAGCCATTTTCTTAATTCCAAAATATGCATTCATTCATTCAGTTAAATATGTATTGTGTACCATTTGTGCCAGAAACATTGAACTAGATACTTTGGCAAAGAGGGGAAAGAAGAAACCAAAAAACAAAGAAGACAGGGTCACTCTTCTTAAGGAACCCACAGGTTAGTAGAATTCATTTGGTAGGTTTTTCCACTTGATGTTGGAAAGCAGTTGGAAGTGTTTGGAAAGAGCATTGATTCTAAAGTTACTTCACCTCTTTATCATTCACAACAGCCTCAGTTTCTTTATCTGTAAAATGCTGAGGTTCAATTTGATGAAGAATTGTAGGATCTGCTTATGAGTAGGCTGAGCTAATATAATAAAAATGCAATTCTACCTAAATTGATCTGCTTATTCAGTGCCATGCCAATCAAACTCCCAAGAAATTATTTTACAGAGGTAGAAAAAATAATTACAAAGTTCATCTGGAAGAACAAAAGGTCAAGAATTCAAAGGGAATTAGTGAGAAAAAAAATTCAAATGAAGGTGGCCTAACTGTACCAGACCTAAAACTATATTATAAAGCAATGGTCATCAAAACCATTTGGTACTAGCTAGGAAATAAGAGTAGTTGATCAGTGGAATAGGTTAGGTCCATAAGACACAATAGTCAATGACTATAGTAATCTAGTATTTGGTAAACCCAAAGACCCCAGATTCTAGGATAAGAACTCACTATTTGACAAAAATTGCTGGGAAAATTAGAAATTAGTATAGCAGAAGCTAAGCATTGACCCACACCTAACATTTAGATAACGTCTAAATGGGTTCATGATTCAGACATAAAGAATGATACTATAAGCAAATAACAACAAAGGATAGTCTATCTCTCAGATCTGTGGAGAAGGAAGGAATGTGTGGCCAAAGAAGAACTAGAGTACATTATGGAATGCAAAATGGATAATTTTGATTATATTAAGTTAAAAAGTTTTTGTTCAAACAAAACCAATATAGACAAGATTAGAAGTGAAGCAGTAAACTGGGGGAAAATTTTTTACATCCAAGGGTTCTGATAAAGGCCTCCTTTCTAAAATACATAGAGAATTGACTCAAATTTGTAAGAATACAAGGTATTCTCCAATTGATAAATGGTCAAAGGATATGAAAAGACAATTTTCAGATGAAGAAATTAAAACTATTCCTAGTCATATGAAAAAAATGTACTAAATCACTATTGGTTAGAGAAATGCAAATTAAGACAACTCTGAGGTACTACTATATACCTCTCAGATTAGCTAAAATGACAGGAAGTGATAATGATGAATGTCAGAGGGAATGTGGGAAAACTGGACACTAATACATTGTTGGTGGAGTTGTGAACTGATCTAACCATTCTGAAAAGCCATATGCATAACCAAAGGGCTCTCAAACTGTGCTTACCCTTTGATCCAGCAGTGTCTCTCCTGGGCCTTAATTCCAAAGATATAATAAAAAAGGGAAAAGGACCCATGCATGCAAAAATATTTGTAGCCCTTTTTATAGTGATAAGGAACTGGAAACTGAGTGGATGCCCATCAGTTGGAGAATGGCAGAATAAGTTATGGTATTTATGAAAGTTATGAAATATTATTGTTCTATAAAAAGTGATCAGTAGGGTGATTTCAGAAAGGCCTGGAGAGACTTTTATGAACTGATGCTAAGTGAAGGGAGTAAAGCCAAAAACACATTGTACACTGAAAAAAGATTATGTGATGATAAATGATCAATTCTGATGAATGTGGCTCTTTTCAACAGTGAGGTGATTCAGACCAATTCCAGTGTCTTTCGATGAAGAGAGTCATCTGCACCCAGAGAGACGAGTATTGAAAATAAAAAGCTTTAAAATTAAAAAAAGAGATTATGGTCCCAAAAAACAAATGAAAAAAAGAATTGCAGAATCACAGGGACCTTTTAGGCCTCAAAATCTAATATATATATATGTGTGTGTGTGTGTGTGTGTGTGTGTGTGTGTGTGTGTGTGTATGTGTGTATATATACGTATATATATGTGTGTGTATATATATTTATATAATCTATCTATCTATATGTGTGTATGCATATGTGGTATATCTGTATGTCTGACACATATGCTGAATGAAACCATCAATTAGCATTTAATTCTTTCTTTGTCTGCCATGAAATATCTCTTTCTCTCTTTCTCCTTCTCCTCCTTTTCTTTTTCTTCCTTCTACCTTCCCTGTCTTTTCTTCTCTCTCTACCCTTCTTTAACCTTCAGCCTCCCTCCCTTTCTCTCCACTTCTCTTTTTCTTTCCCTCCTTCTTTTGTCTCCCTATATTCTTTTCTGCCTCTTTACTTCCTTCCTTTCCCTCTCTCCCCTAAGTCTTCCCCATATCCCACCCCAGTCAAGGGTCACCATGTTTCAGTGGATAGAGTGCAGGGCCTAGAGTCAAGAAGACTCCTCTTTCTGAGTTCAAATCAAATTTAATTCCTATCTATGTGATCCTGGGCAAGTCATGTAACTTTATCTCAATTTCTTCAAATTGTAAAATGAGTTGGAGAAGGAAATGACAATCTATTCTCATATCTTTACTAAAAAAAAAAAAACAACAACAAAAAACCATACACATACTACTATAAATGGGAAAGAAAGTAGGCTAATTAAGTCACAAAAATCTGAGATAATGGCTATGCAACTTTAAGAGTATGTTGGCACTCCTGAGATATTAAAAGAACATCAGCTTAATGTTTTAAGAAGGATTTGTCTAAATCCTAAGAAAGTATTGGATAATAGAAAAGACCACTGAATTTTTGAGTCAGAAGATTTGGGTTCAAATCTTCTCAGTGCTGTTCCCTACCTATGTGACCATAAGCAAGTCACTTAACCACTATTGTTGCCATTTTTCTCATCTGTAAAATTAGGAGTTGGATCACATGGCTTACCTTTTTAATGTAAATTCAAGGCTATAAAATCATCCCATGATATATGGGAGAAAAATGGACAAGAATTTACTACTGGCTAAGAAATAAAGTAATTGATAAGTGGAATAGGTTAGGTTCACAAGATAGAGTAGTCAATGATTATAGTAATCTAGTGCTTGATAAACTCAAAAACTACAACTTCTGGGATAAGAACTCATTATTTGACATAAATTACTGGAAAACTGGAAAATAGTATGGCAGAAACTAGCCATTGACCAACATCTAACACCCTATAACAAGATAAGGTGTAAGTGGGTTCATGATTTAGACATAAGGGATGATACTATAAAGAAATTGGGAAAACAAGTGACAGTCTACCTCTCAGATCTATAGAGAGGAAGGAATTTATGACCAAAGAACTAGAGAACATTATGAAATGAAAAATACATAATTTTAATAATATTAAATTTTTAAAAATTTGTAGAAACAAAACCAATGCAGCCAAAATTAGAAGGGAAGTAGAAAATGGGGAAAAATTTTACATACAAGGGTTTTGATAAAGGACTCATTTCTAAAATATATAGAGAATTGACTCAAATTTATAGGAATATAAACCACTCTTCAATTGATAAATGGTTAAAGAATATGAAGACAATTTTCATATGAAGAAATTAAAGCCATTTCTAGTTATATGAAAAAATGTTCTAAATCACTATTGATTAGAGAAAGGCAAATTAAGACAACTCTGAGGGGATGTGGGAAAACTAGGACACTAATACATTGTTGGTGGAGTTGTGAACTGATCCAACCACTCTGGGGAACAATTTGGAACTGTGGCCAAAGAGCTATCAAATTGTTCATACCCTTTGATCCAACAGTATCTCTACTGGGTTTGTATCCCAAAGAGATAATAAAAAAGGGGAAAAAGGACCCACATGTACAAAAAGGTTTGTAGTAGCCTTTTTATAGTAGTATGGAACTGAAAACTGAATGGATGCCCATAAGTTTAGAAATGGCTAAGTTACGATATATGAATGTTATGGGATATTACTGTTCTATAAGAAATGATCAGCAGGATGATTTCAGAAAAAAGGTTGATCAGGAGAAAGGATTGGAGAGACTTAAATGAACTGATGCTAAGTAAATAGAATCAAGAGAACATTGTACACAACAACAAAATTTTGGAATAATCAACTTTGATGGACATGACTTTTCAACAATGAGATGATTCAGGCCAATTTCAATAGACTTGTGATGGAGAGAGCCATCTGCATCCAGAGAGAGGACTAAGGGGATTGAATATGGATTACAACATAGTATTATCACCTTTTTGTTGTTTGCTTGCTTTTTTATTCTTTTTCATTTTCCCTTTTTGATTTGATTGCTCTTATGCAGCATGATAAAAATGGAAATATGTTTAGAAGAATTGTACATGTTCAATTTATATTGGATTGCTTGCTGTCCAGGGGAGAAGGTTGGAGGAAAAGGAGGAAGAAAAGTTTGGAACACAATGTTTTGCAAGGGTGAATGCTGAAAATATCTTTGCATGTATTTTGAAAATAAAAAGCTATTATTAAAAATTTTTTAAAAGAGAAAAAAAAGAAAAATGGACAAGAATTGCAAAGAATGGAAAGGTTTTAGTTTGTGTGAGTGGATAGAGTGCCCATAATGAGGAAATCACACTCTAGCCAAGTTCTAAATTGTATAATAAGCATTCATTTTAATCCTTTGGTTTTTTTTGTTTTTGTTCAGTTGTTTTCAGTAATGTTTGAATTTTCATCACCCCATTTGGGATTTTCTTGGCAATGATAATGGAGTATTTTGCATTTCCTTTTTCCAACTCATTTTCTAGATGAGGAAACTAAGGGAAACTATGTTAAGCAATTTACCCAGTAGGCGTATAAGACCATATTTGAACTCAGGAATATGAATCTTCTTGATTCTAGGTCCAGCTCTCTAATCACTGTGCTTCTCCTAAATCCTTTGTTTACTAGGGCTTGAAATGAGCTTCTTTTCATTACTTACCCCTGTACCCCAGTATAAAACATTAGTCAGGAGGGAAGTTTTATGAATGAGTTCAATTTCCAGCTTGCCTCAACTGTCCCTTTTGTACCTTACATAATCTCCCCCCCCCCCACTGGGAATTCCTTTAGAAAAGAAACATAAACATAAATGCTAGGACACAAGATAGAAGATCTTGAAGTGTATCTAGTACTAGGATTAATTTATCTTTCCAAGGAGTCAGTTCTAGAAAAGTGATCATTCAGATCACACAAGTATAAATGTATCTGAAGGCAGGGAGAAGAAAGAAAAAAACATTAGCTAAAAAGAGCTGGCTGCTCCTTTTGGAGACTTTTGGTTGGAATCCATACTTAAACAATCCCTTTTCCTGCTTCCCATACTCTGTTGGAGAAAGTGAATCTGGTGACTTTATGTAGCCTTCCCTCATTGAAATCCAATTCTCTTGCAAGTGATGACATTACTTTTCCAATGACATGGTCCTCTTCAAGAACAAAGAATAAACAACAACAACAACAAAATGGAAGCATATATATTCCAATGTAGATAGAAATAACACCTGAGAGTTGTTTTTAAGGATCAAATGAACTTATGTGAAGTGCTAGCTATTATTGTTATTATTATCCTTATCATGATGATGATGATTAGTAGTTTCTCATTCTTTTTGACATCATTTCAATTCTACTTAGTTGTATAAACAGTATGGTGGGTTGGTACGAGAGAAACAGGATATGGTACAAAGAAAAATGGCAAAAATGAAAACAAAAAGAAAATATGAACGATGAAGAAAGTCTACAAGACTTGAGTTGATTTAATCCAGAGAAGAGAACACTGAAGTGGGTGCAGAGAGGACACGATGTTTCAAGTCCTGAGTTTACTGGGAGAACCAGCTCTTCTTCTTTTCCCCTGAGCACCCCAGAGGAAACTAGTTCAGTGTGTAATAGGAAGAACTCAATTTAGACAGAAGGAAGAGCTTCTGATTATAGGGGTCAGGCATCAGAACAGGCTGTGCTGCACTTCCTTTCCTGAGGCATTTACCCCTTTTTTTCTGACAGAGATTTAGATATAGTCCCTCCCAACCCTTTAATCTGACACATTACCAGCCTAATGGAATCCATACAAACGGGACTGAAGTTTCCATAGAGGGAACATTCCAGGTATTGGAGCCAAGGTCAGAAAAAAGATCACCTACTTTATTTTCAGAGGGTGACATTTTCTGGTGCAGTGGCTGGAGCCAGGAGTTCTGGATTTGAGTCCTAGCTCTGAGCACTATGGAAGCCTGGGTAAAATTACTTTACTTATTTTATATTCAACTTATTTTTTCTGAAAAATAGTGCCAGCACTGATACTATTTACCATGTAGGATTAGTGTGTGTGTGTGTGTGTGTGTGTGTGTGTGTGTGTGGTTTTTCTAAACATTTACTTAGTTGTGCAATGAACAACTTTTAAAACAGAAGGCAGATGACAAAACATCTTTACCTCCTGACAGAAAGGTGATGGACTCAGGGTGAAGAATGAGATATACATTTGTTGAACATAGTAGACACAGGTTTTTTCTTTTTTCTTTGACTCTTATTTGTTAAAAGAAATTTTCCTGTTTTTTTCCCAAGGTAGCTGGGAGAGAGAAAATAGATTTTTGTTCATTGAAAAAAAACTTATTAAAAATGGCAGTTATGATTATTATAAGAATTTAAAGAAATGGATGAGATTGTTCCTTTGCAGAAAGCAGTGGTTAATAGGTTACTAATGAGACAGAATTATTTCCTCTCTCCTGGGAAGGTTTCTTATAAGAATCTAAAGAAATGGGAAGGATCAGCCCTTTGCAGAAAAGGAAGTCTTGCCTGAAGGATCCTTGATTAGTGGGTAACCAGTGAGACTGTATTGCTTCCTATCTCAGAAAGAAGCTTGGAAAGGTTTCCTAAAAGGAAGAGCATTCATTTAAAACATAATGAATGGAAGATCCACTATAATCTTTAAAAGTGTAATATATTTATCATGAGGAAATGTTGGAAGGGTAGGTATTTTGATGCCCAAAAAGAGATAACAAAGAATAGTTAGAAAAATGTGAGCTAGTTCCCCAGCGCTATTCAAGAAGACACTTCTCTACTTTGTGACAATTTAGCTTTGTGTGATATTGGACAAGACCTCTCAGCTTCAGAGAAGAACGAAACAATGTCTAAGATCTCCTTATTACTAAACTTAGAATCTTTATGAGTCAAATCCGTGTGTTAAAATCCAAAAGAAATGAATTCTTGTAGGTTACATAGTGACTTGGAAAACCATAAATTAACATGTTCTTTGTTGTATTGCATTTCTACCCATTTTGTTAAACATTTCCCAGTTCAGCATATTTTAATATAATTCCTTCTTACTCTGTAGTTTAGGCTGAGAGTTTGATACCTCTTTTCCAGGCTACTCTGTCTGCCTTCCTTTTTACTAAGTTGCCTTCTAATTTTGTGTTTGGCCTTCCTGTAAATCTATCCATCAACAGATAGTGTCTTGCAGAGAGGTTGCATTCTGATTCTCATGCCAGATATAGCCCTTGTTATCACTTCCTATGTTGAGTTTCTAAGCACCGTGCTTGGCACACAGTAGGTTTTCAATAAGACTAGTTGACTTGAATTGACTTGCCCAAAGTCGTATTAGTAGTAAATAGCAGAGGTAGAATTTGAATTCAGGTTCAGCATCTCCAAATTCAGTCCTCTAAAACTAGTGTTCTTTCAACTATACCACACTGCCTCTTCAATTAGAGGGAAAAAATAATTATTTGTAATAGATTTGTGCATTCCCCAAGGTTATATGTCCACAGAGTACAAGCTCTTACAGGTTTTTCCAAGTTGGAAGGCTGTGAGCATGAACCCTAGCTACAATTCAGTTAAATACAGAGAAGATTATTCTCTCTGGAGGCTGACTCTTAGGTCAATCATCCCTTCAGTCTACAAGCATTTTTAAAGCACTTATTATATCCCAGTTGTTGGAAATACAAGTACAACAATGAAATACTTTCTGCTTACAATAAGCTTAATTCTTTTTTTAAATTCAATTTTAGTATTTTTCAATGAACAAAAATTGATTTCCTCTCCCTCTCACCCATCTTCTTTGGAAAACAAAACGAAAATGAAACAAAACCCTCATAATAATATGCAGAGTCAAGCAAAACAAATTCTCCCTTGTCCATATCCTCAAAATTTATATCTCAACTTCCAATCTGAATCTACCATTACTGTTAGAAGGTAGGTTGTATTTCATCATTGTTTATTTGGAATCAAGGTTGATTGAACTGATTTGAGTTTCCAAGCTTTTCAAAGTTGTTTGTTATTGCACAATTGTTCTGTTTCTTCTTCTCTGCAGCTCATACAAATCTTCTTAAAATTCACTAAAACTGTCCCTCTCATCAGTTTTATGGTTTAATAGCATTCCATTATAACATAATAAAATTCATATACCATAAATTGTTTAACTATTTCTCAATTGTTGGGGACCTCCTAATTCTTTGCTAATTTAAAAATGAGTTGTTATGAATATTTTTGTACATATGAATCATTTTCTTTCTTAGATCTCTAAATAAATTTATATCTAATAAAAGACAATACATTTAAAATACATCATTTAAATGTAAAGCTAATAAACACATATAAGTATATACACATAAAATGGTTAAATGGGAGGTGGTTTGAGAGGGAGAGCACCTGCTGTATATATGTTGGGGGAGAGTGGAATCAGAAAAGGCTTTTATTTTGGTGTTAGCAACTCAAGAATACCAATTACTAAGGCAAGGAAGAATTATGATTAAATCACAGGCCCTTTAAATCTGATTAAATCCTAGATTCTTTGAATAAGGAAGTAATAAATTAGATCAATTTCATTTAATTAAAAGTTCTTGAAATTGCTACTCAGCTCTTGGAGGGTCCCTATCCCTCTTCCATGATGCTTGAATTTGATGCTTTATCTATGTAAATGATAGAGCTCAGAAAGGAGACTTCTGAATGGAAGCTGATTCTGACAGATGGAATTAACAGCATCAAGCAAGTGAGAGTTCCTTCTGAAACAGGAAACAGGGCTTGGCCTCCTCCCGTTTTTTCTTTGGCTGACAAAGTACCTTGCACCGGATGCATGCCCCATAAATGTTGCTGACCTGAAATAGGACAATGCTATGTAAGAACATAATGATGATTCTGTAAGTAAGAGATATTTGGATGATACTATCTAAGGCTGCATTCCTGGCTAATACGTAGCATTTGAGCAACTTAGACTTACTCATGGTACTGCATGTGGGCACTGTTTCAGTGTCTTTCATCCAATCTGAAATGCCATCGCAACATTAGAACCCAGCATCCTGTCATGTGCTTAGAGTGGTGATGTACAAAGTTTGTTGCTTTGTTTTCACTCACCAGGAGTCCTAGGAGCCCCATGGAGAGGGGTGGACTTGAGCCAAAAGTCAGAACCTTTCCTGGTGGGGGAGAATTCTGACAGTGCAAATGACATGAAGACCAGAGACGGGACTTGATACATAATGAGTATAATCAGAGGGTCTGGTTTGGCTGGGATAAACTGGAGCTTATTTTCTTCTAGACCAATAGTTTATTCAGTTTCAGTTCTGGCTCTTTCTAGAAATGAAATAATGAGGTTTGAAATGGGGAAAGAAGGGAATAAATTATAATTTCCAACCTCCAGATTAGATTTTCATATCTTTCTATAATAAATTTTGGTAATGTTTATTCACAAGGGGAGCAAAATCAATTGAAGGTTAGAATGCATGTTGTTGTTGAATTGTTTTTCAGTCATGACTAATTCTTCATGACCTTTTGGGGGTTTTTCTTGGCAAAGATACTGGAGTGGTTTGCCATTTCCTTTTTATACTTGAGGAAACTAAGGCAAACAGGGTTAAGGGATTGATCCAGGGTCACATAGTTAGAAATGTCTAAGGAGAGATTTGAATTCAAGTTTTCCTGACTCTAGGCTTGGCACTTTATCTACACTGCCACCTAACTGCTCTGAATTGAAGGCTGCATTCAGGTGAAAAGCAATTTTGGGGGGAGTGGTTTTTAGGTGCTAAATGTGAAATGTGTTCCTTGCCCATTTTTTAAAAAATCAAGAATAAGAAACAAAAACCTCTGCAACAAATATGACTTTTTTTTGGGGGGGGGGCTTAGGCAATTGAGGTTAAGTGACTTGCCCAGGGTCACAGAGCTAGAGAATATTAAGTGTCTGAGTCCAGATTTGAACTCAGGTCCTCCAGACTTTAGAGCTGGTGCTCTATCCACTGCACCCCCTAGTTGCCCCTGATAAATTTTAAAAAAATATATTGTGGTTCTATGTTATATAGAGTAAAAGGAGAAAGAAATGGAAAGAAGGATGGACAGAAGTTTCTGAGTTAGTGTTAGCCATAGAGAGACTTCTTTTGTCATAATCTGCTATGTCTGATCATGAATATTTGTATCAACAATAATGACAAGAGCTTATATTTCTATAGCACTTTATGGTTTTCTAATCACTCTTAAAACTCTTGGAAGCAGAAAATGAAATTGTTATTACCCTATTTTATTTACCAACAAGGAAAACAAAGCTAAGAATTGTTAACTCATCCAAGATCATAGATTTATATTAAGTGGCAGAGTCAAGACATTGGCACCAAGTTCCTTGACCTGAAGTCCAGGACTCATTTCTATGCCATACTAACTGTGAGTGATATCTGAAGGTTATCTTTGGCCCCAGAATTATGTAACTGTTTTGAGCTTTTGTCCACTTAATTAGTTCCCATTTAAGGGCACAGATGTCTAAATCTAGTATGGTGGGAAAATATACAGTCCCTAGGAATAAATAAATAGTTAATCCCTCCTTACAGTTTTTCTTTTTTTTTTCTTTTGCTGAGGCAATTAGGGTTAAGTGACTTGCCCAAGGTCATGCAGGCTAGGAAGTGTTTAAGGCCAGATTTGAACTCAGATCCTCCTGACTTCAGGGCTGGTGCTCTATACACTACAGCACCTAAGCTGCCCCTGCTTATAGTTTTTCAATTGCTTTTATCAAGCTTAAACATATTCTACTTTGAATGAAATAGTCTCAGTATTCCAAAAGGAGTGACATTGCTCTCTGTACTGTTGTAATGCTATCAGGCAGGGTAGGTTAGGTGGATATTTGAGTTCTTGTCCTGGGTCTGCCACTAACTAGCCATGTGGCCTTGAACAAATGATTTATCTTCAGGTTTTGTTGTTTTGTTTTGTTTTGTTTTGTTTTGTTTTTTTCTGAAGCAATTGGGGTTAAGTGACTTGCGCAGGGTCACACAGCCAGCAAGTATTAAGTGATTGAGACCAGATTTGAGCTCAAGTCCTCCTGATTCAGGACTGGTGTTCTATCCACTTACCCTCAGTTTCTTAATCTTCAAAATAAAGAGATTAGATTTGCTGATTTCTAAGATCCCTTCCAAGACAAAAGGATTATGATTTTATGATGAAAGTTATAGCTGATTATCTTACTCCTATTCTCTTGGATTGAACTAATTAAGTTTGAATCTGAAGATTCTTTTTCTGTGACTCTAGCATTTTATCAGCCAGGAAACTAGGTGGGCTGTCTGTTGGATGATGTAAATGTATTTATAAAGAACATATTTTTTTTTCGGTCATTTCTGACATTTTCTGCCATTGTATCACCTTCCCATATAGGAATATAAATAAATTAAATTTGTTACGTTCTTTATGATTTCCCTTTGATGTTTACTTTTTTTTCTTTTTTTAAGTTAAAAGTCTTTAATTACACAGCTGCAGAGATGAGTATCCTATAGAATAGGAATGTGTGGAATCAATACTTTTCCTTTTTATACCTGAAACATAAATCCCTCCCTTGATGCCCCATTGACTGAGTACCAGAAGTCACAACCTATCAGGTTGTAATTTCCCTATGTGAGTATGAATCTCCACCTCTTATTACATCATTACTCTTCCCTTGGCTTTCAGCTTATTTGGATGTAGTTCAGTCCTTCCTCTGATTCCCTACCAGCTGAGTACTATCCTATCTGGAGTCTAATTTCTCTCTCCACCTCTCCTCTCAAGTTTTTGTAAGTGGTTCTCCACCTCTCATTACATTTTACAATAATGTTTCCTATTCTAAATCCCCTACCCTGGTTACATTTTCCTTTTGTTATTATTTTTTTTAATTGCTTGTTCCTTGTCCTTGCCTCTATATCTTAGGTTTCAATTTTATTTTTCTAATTCATTTCATTTCTTTGTATTTTTCTAACTCAGTTTTCATAACTCTGTGAAAACTAAACTCTCATCCAATTCTCGTATTTCCCTCCTCTTCTTTTATCCGTAGTTTTGGTTTCCATGCTTTCCCCTCAAATTTGGCTAACAGGTATTCCCCTTGGCTTACTTCTCCCGAAACAGGTCTTTTTTCTTCGAATACCAGGGTAAAAGGAATAGCCAATTGGAACGATTCAGCTCTGGTCTTTTCTTCAGCAATGCTTGAAAAATCTCTGTTTCATTAAATTTTTCCCCCTGCAGGATTATGTTCAAATTTGCTGGCTAGGTTATTCTTAGTTGTAACCCTAACTCCTTCGCCTTTCACAATATTATATTCCAGGTCCTACATTCCTGTAACATGGAAACTACTAAATCTTGTCTGATCATGAGTGTGGTTCCACAATTTTTAAATTGTTCCTCTCTGGCTGCTTGCAATATTTTCTCCTTGACTTGGGAGCTCTGGAATTTAGCTATCATATTTCTGGGCATTTTCATTTTGGGATCTCTTTTATGAAATGATCAGTGGATTCTTTCAATTTCTATCTTACACTCTTGATCTAAGAGTCATTTTTCCTTCATCATTTCTTTAAATATGATGTCTAGGCTGTCAGGCACTCTAATAATTCTTAAATTATCTCTTTTCAATCTATTTTCCAGGTAAGTTATTTTTCCAATGAAATTTTATGTTCTATTTTTTCATTCTTTTGATTTTGTTTTATTGTTTCTTGATGTCTCAGTTGCATCATTACCTTCCAGTTTTCCCATTATAATTTTTAAGGAATTATTTTCTTTCAGAACCTTTTGTACCTCCTTTTCTTTTTGGTCACTTCTGCTTTTTTTTTTTTTTTGAGGTGTTATTTTCTTCAGTATTTTTTGCTTTTTTAGCAAGCTTTCATAATTTTCTTGTATTATTCTCATTTCTCTCCCCAATTTACCACTTTTCTCTTTCTTTAACTTTTCCAAGAATTTTTGTGGGACCTAGGTTCAATTAGCATTTTTCTTTGAGAGTTTGTTTATAGATGTTTCCAGGCTACTGCCTTCTTCTGAATTTGTGTCCTGCAGCCGTAGGAACTGTTTTATGGTCAATTTTTTTTTTCTGTTTGCTTTTTTATGGCCAATTTTTTTTTTGTGGTTTTGTTGTTTTTTAGTCTATTTCTTTTTCTTTTGAGTTTTATTTAGTATTTTATTTCCCCTCAAGTATATGTAAAAACAATTTTCATTTTTTTTAGATTCTTTATCTTCTCCTACCCCCAATTGAGAATGCAATATAGGTTATAAATGTGCAGAAAAAACCACATTTCCATAATATTCATGTTGTGAAAGAAAACATAGACCACCCCCAAAGAAAATCCTCCAGAAAAACAAAGAAAGTAAAAAAAAAAAAGTATACTGCAATCTGCATTTCAGATACCTTCAGCTATTTCTCTGGATATGGATAGAATTTTTCTCATAAGTCCTTCAGAGTTGTGATCATTGTGTTTTTGAGAATAGTTATGTCATTGACAGTTGATCATTTTACAGCAATTTTTTTCTTTTTTATCTCTTTGGGGATACAGATCTAGAAGTAATATTTCCCGGACTAATTCTTGACTTTGAACTTTATGCTAAAGTTGCGCTCTGCTCGCTTGAAGTTGGACATATTGTGCCAAGCTTCAGACTTTTTCATGCTACAGTTTTCAGAGTGAGCTCTGGATATCTGCAAAGTTTTTAGTGCTTTCCAAGATGGATGATGCTTGTAGAAATGTGGCCACTGTTTTCCTGGTCTGCACTTTGGGTTTTATCCACAAATAGCCTCTGCTTTCTTGCAACCACAAGTACCTAGCACTCCTATTGGTCTTGGAATTGTGACCAGGGCCCTTGCTCCCTTGTGAATGACTAAAAGTATATCCTCTGTATTCTGTAACTGTGATGCAGAACTATATATGAACCATAGAACTGCCAATCAGGTCAAACTGTGATCAGTGCCAGCAAAGCATACCCAGTAATCTTTTCTTTTTTGACTGGTTGTCCAACCTTTTTATAGTTCCTGGGCTAAGAGATCCCTCCAAAGCCCACCACTAATACTGCCTACCATGTGCCTATAATTCAGACAGGTTTTCAAACTGGTGTTACAGACCTCTCCTGTCCGACTTCTAAGTTACTTTAAGCTGGAAAAATGTCTCTCCTTGACACTTTTTTTGATTCTGCCTCTCCAAAATTTCATTTGAGGCATTATTTTAAAGTTGTTTGAAGGAGAATGTTGGGAGAGTTCAGTTAGGTTGCTGTCTGTAGTCCACATCTTAGTTCTACCCCTTGTTCTAAACTTCTTGATGCAAAGAAAAGTGGTCCATATCATTAATGTATAACATGTTTTTTTTTTTCTATGTCTTTCTAGAGATAGAAAATAAATTCAAACCAGTTCCAAAAGTTTTCTAATATTTATATTCTCTAAGTAAGCAGCAGGTGTCTGCAGTATTTTTCACACAACAGGCTTATAAGTCTCACACATCTTGTTGATATCCACAGACATCCTGAGCCTGTAAGATATATTTCTTGCTAGCTGTAAAATCCTTTTTTTGGCTCATCCTTTCCAAAATCATCATATAGACCTTTCATAATCATAGAATGGTATGCCCTGAGCAGCATCCACTGCTTCCTCATACCTGGAGGAGGACTGATATGTGTCCACTATGGTATTCTGCTGCCCAGCCATTGTCTCTATGGTAAAGAGCATTTAGGAGACTGACAGTTGAGTTGTTGGCTATTGCTACCACATTTCATGATTTGTATCACTTCATGTAGCCCCTTGTCAGCCATCTGCCCTCTTTTCCACTCATCCACAGACAACTTAGGCAAGAAAAATTGGTTTGATGAAGGGAGATTCATGTATGCTGCCGGCATACAGACTGGCTCAAGTCCCAAACTTTCAGCTGTACTGCCATCTGCTTGCAGTCCAATCTTTTGGCTGTTGAACATAGCTTTGACTCTTTCTTTAGGTATCACCACAGCTTTGTTGTTCTATGGTCTCCTGGAAAATTTATCTGCATCCACATTATTCTTTCCTGGCTGGTAATGAATATTGAATTCATAGTTAGCTAGTACTGACACCCATCTTTGGCAAAGAACGTCCAACTTGGCACTTGTCAGACTTTGTCAATGGACTATTATCAGTTCACACTTGCATTTTTGCTTCATACACAGTCTCTGAATTTCTTAGTGACAGCCCATTTCAGAGCCAGAAATTCTAGCTTGGGAGTGAGACAGCATGTTGTGCCATCACTCAAACTTCTGTTGGCAATTATATCTGATTTCATGTACCATCACTCTCTTGGTACTGAACTGCTCTCAAACTCTCTATGTTGGCATTTTAATGCAGAGCAAAAAGCTTGACTGGGTCAACATAAGCCAATACTGATTCACAATGGATAAGGTAGTTGACCAAGTCTTTAAATACTTGTTTATACATCTGTGTAATGATCCTTAAAAGGATTTATTGGTTTCAGAACAACTTTGTGCATCTTCTCTTTCTGCCTTGTGCCTATCAATCACATTTATTCAGTGATTTAGTAATAGCAGCATAGTTGTTTTTTTTTCTTTTTAACAAATCAGGTTTTGCTATATGATGATCAATTCTGATGAACATGGTTCTCTTCAACAATGAGATATTTCAAACCAGTTCCAATTGTTCAGTGATGAAGAAAGCCATATACACCCAGGGAGAGGTCTGCAGGATCTGAGTGTGGACCACAACATAGCATTTTCATGCTCTTTATTGATGTTTGCTTGCATTTTGTTTTCCTTTTCAGGTTTTTTTTTCTTGTAGATCTGATTTTTCTTGTACATCAAGATAACTGTATAAATATGTATACATATATTTGATTTGTTGTGTATTTTAACATAATTAACATGTATTAGACTACCTGCCATCTAAGGGTAGGGGTGGGGAGAAGGAGAAAAAAATTTGTAACAGAAAGTTTGCAAGGGTCAATGTTGAAAAATTACCCATGCATATATTTTGCAAATAAAAAGCTTTAATAAAAAAATCAGGTCTTGGTTTATTATTTTGTTAATTGTTTACATTTAAGAAAATGATAAAGAAAAATTTAATCTAAATTAAACTTTTTTTAATTGAAGTTTTTTATTTTCAAAACATATGTAAGGATATTTTTTCAACATTGACCCTTGAAAAACCTTGTGTGCCAATTTTTCCCCTCCTTCCCCTCACTCCCTCCCCTAGATGGCATGTAATCTAATATATGTTAAACATGGTAAAAATATATGTTAAATCTAAAATAGGCATACATATTTAAACAATTATCTTGCTAGCAGCAAAGTTATAAGCAAAAAATTTTATACTAACTGCTAAGTCTAATAATCTAAAATCTCAAATATTCTTTGGCCATAGTCAACTGAGGAGTGACTCTATTTTTTGGGGTCAATGCTCACAGTTGGTTGTGGCACAGTGTGCCCCATATGTTTGACAGATTCGTTACAAAACTGACATTTAGCAGTTGAAAGTTGTAGGCTATTTTCTTCCCATTGACCTCTTTAGGCTTTCTTCATGCTCCCCCAGGGTCTTCCCAAAGACAATTATAGCATCTAGTTGTAACATAATACTTGCAGGTAATTTATGTCATTTACTTTCTCCATCAGTCTTTGGAAGGTCTTGGGTGTCCCTGAAATGCCTTGGGGTATATGTTAAAACTGGGAAAAATCCAGTAGGATGAATATAAGCAGTCTTATCTTCTTCTGTCATATGAATCAGATAATAGCCATATAAACAATCCAGGGCACTTTGAATCTTTGGCATGGTGAATTGCTCTAATTTAGTTCTCTTATTAAGAATGTAATAGTTTACAAACATATGAATCTTTCCATTTTGGGGGGGACTATTCCTTTGAATAATGTATATGGACATATAGATTCTTGAGTGTTCTCTGAAGTCATCTCTCACACCTAAAGAGATCTTTCTAGATCTTTCCTGGGAAGTCTAAGAATACCATCAAAATGGATTTGTGGATTGTTCATTGTGTACATGTCACATCCTGCTTATAAGGTGAGAACACACCTAGACTCTTGCTAAGTTTCAGCCACTCTTTCCATTCCAAAATCAAATTACTTAGGACCTATTTCAATATTTATAATACATAGTTGTTGCTTGATTCAATGTTTCTATATATGTGTATGTATGCTGCATGGATGATCAAAACAAGCATTTATTGAGGTACAGTTTGTTGCTTTCTATATTCAACTAATATTTTGAATTGAAGTAGAACTCATTGGAATTGGTTCTAATTAGTACTAAAAGTCAATTTTCACATAAAAGATCCTGACAGATCAGGGCAAGACTGTTTATTACTTTATTGTCACCAATGATATCCTATTCTATTCTAGATATTCTAGAGTCTCTTTGATATATCCCAAGTATGGTTAGCTTTGTGTCACACAGTCCTCCAAGGCCAAAATCAACAAGAGTCATCCTTTAAATGTTTCTCACAGAATGACAGGAACACAATGGCCACTTGTGCACCATTGTCCAAGACAGCAATGCAATCCACTTTCCCAATTTTTACAGACATTTCAGTTTGAAGTCCTATGAGACAAGGTAGGAAAGAATCAATAGTAATCATCAATTAGTTATTGCTTGTTGGAGCTAAGGTGACTTCCTTGTATGGCTCCATTTTATTTTCCCCAAGCAAACTTGTAGCTCTTGGCCTCTGTAGTCCTAAGGGTCCATTCTCTTTGCTTGTGCATTTAGCAGCCTTTCTCTCTACAGTCAACAGAAATGAGGATTGCCTTCTCAGGCTTCTCTAGGTGACACTAAATGCATGTCAATTTGTTGTGATCTCCATTTCTTTGGTATACTACTCTTCCAAGGAAACTGTTGTTGTCCTAATGCTCAGCTTGTGAAATTTTTCCTTTCAAATTTCTCCTGTGAGTTCTATATCCCTATAGCAATTCTTCTGCCTAATATCTTTGGTCTAAGCTTTGGTAGATACTCCTAAACCATTTGTATAATGGGCTTCCAGTGAGATTTCTGGACATTCCTGGGCTTATTTCCCATGTCACTTATGGTATGTAGCAATTCTTTCAGACTAGATGGGTTCTGCTTAAAGTTTTAGCTACCCAATTGTACTCTAATGAATTTGTTGTATTTGAGACCTATATGTACTTGTTCTAACTTGATTTCATTCTCCATCTCAGAATGTATTGACCCAAGTTCTATCAGCCTTCATAATTTAGCAGCCATACAGAACATAAAGTCATATGATTTCTCACTTCTGCTCTGATATGTATATTAACAAATGTTAAATATACTTGATTTGATGTTTCACTGTTCCTTAAGCATTTTTCCAGTTTTTGTAAGCAATTTTGCCACATCACATCTGGATTCCTAATTACCAGACATATCAATAGCCTAAAAGTTCTTCTGCTGAGACTCTCTAATTAACCATTCCCTCTGCATTATATCAAATGTCAACAGGCCAAAAAGTGCCACTAAGAATCATGTAATCTGCGTTTCCCATGCTTGTTCTCCATGGGGGTCTGGATACTTCTGTAAAAAAAAGTCTCAACCTGAACCAGTAACTTTTCTCTACCATAACATATCTTGTTTTGTGTTTATTATCAAGAAGATATTTTCCACACCTTCCAGTGGATCTTTCCCCTTTTCTATATTCAGAAGAGGTTTAATTGTACAATTCAGGGAACTAGGCCTACTCTTACAATGCCATACATGCGGTTTCATTATCCTCTTTTCCAGTGACCTAAAAGACCTGTCATTAGGTTGTCCCATTGATGTCACATTAATAATCAGACACAAGGGATAATATCCTATCTTGAACCTTTGGACATATCAAATTCCTTGTAGGAGGCATAACAGTCCTACAAGTTGTAGCTAGATGCCCCAAATAGTTTTTTAACCTCTTGAGCAAGTGAGAACTCAAATGTATTTTCAAACTTATTTCTCAATTACCATACTTCATTATCTTCTTAACTCTTTAGAGTGTTATTTTTATCTCATTGGGAGAGGTAGGTGGATCAGTCACAAACTAGTAATTCCTTCCTATCAGAATTTTTTCTGGTAACATGTTATGATTATGTGGCTCTTGACAATTCATATAGCACATCCATAGTGGGTTGCCATAATTTTCTTCTTAGGTGGACTATCCTACTATTCCTTAACTTGCTTACATTATCCTTCAAAGCTTTCATTGTATCCTGATCACAAAGCATACTCCAAGTACCAATATACCCTTATACACATCAATGTTTGCACTATCATAAGATCACAATGAAGCTCCATGACCATTTACCAAAAAATAATACACAATTGGCCAAGGAATTTAGTCAAATTTGACATAGCTCAACTGCAATAATAACAAGCCACAAGCTCAGACTTGAGCAAATAACAGTTTAGTCACAACTCTAATACTCAAAGCAATCACCAAGCAGGAGGAAGTCTCACTGGTGCCACCAAATAGCAAGCATTACCCTTTGTAAAGGCTTTGAGTAGGGCATACATGGGCTATTTAATAGTACTATATTTGAAAACAAATCACTTCCAAAACCAGTAAAGAAAAAAAAAACCCAATCATTGGCTAAAAACCAATTATTCTGTCTCAGAAGAAAAACCCAAACTGCCTAGCTTTCATGACAATTGTTATATAAAATTCTCCTCAAAATTAGACATTATTGAGTTTAATTCAATTCAAATGATAAAATAAATAGTAATGATTATAAAAGTGTACATGAGAAGCAAATCCCAATAATATTGATATCATTAATTCTTGGGTAACATTGGGAGGGAAAAGGAAGAAAATTGATTCTGTAGAGAGTCCTATATACACTTGGCTCATATGTATAGGATAAAATTTTGCAATAGGGCCTGGATTTGTAGCAATTCTGTGCTTTTGAAATGGTTTATACTTATGCCCCCAATGAGAGAGTAGAACTCTAACACTGGGTAGGGGTTTGAATGCCCAGTGCTGTGTTAAGAAAGGTTCCTCTCTCTTAAGAGACTTACAATGCTCTCCCAAGCCTTTCTGTTTCAAATAAAGGACACTAGGCAACTTAAAAACAATATCAGTCACAGGTATTTATAAAATTAATATAAAAATTTTGCAAATGTAGTTTTCTATCAAAAATTTTTTAAAACACAGACACAATTAAGTGGAAGTGAAGCAAAGGTAGGGTAAAGCTGCCTTTTTTCCTATCTAGTTTTCCTGCTAATGGAATAATTGCCCAACAAAATCTTCTAAAGTCACATACCTCTTTACTTATTCATGAAGAAGTTATCTCAGGGTTTGGGAAAAGGGAATCACTGAGGTCTTGGACATTGACTTCCATGGTCACTTTGCTAATATCCAATGACAACTTCACTCTTCTTTTCTCACATTCCCCATGATTCACCATTAATGTATCTGAAAAATGCCACCCCTTCATCACCTATTCAAGGGTTATCCTCAAATTAGTTTCCTTTTTTCCAAAATTGGTAAAAATTACAAATCCCAGAAAGTTTTGTGGCCAACCTACTTGACCTAGGTTACATTTGAATATATTTACATATGTACATGTTTTCTCTGCTAATAGAATGTAAACTCTTTGTGAGGAAGAGAAGAAGGGAAGGAGGGTTTTTTCCTTTGCTCTATAGAATCCAAAGACCAAGTGTATTTGAAGGAAATTTTCCTCATTCCCATTTTGCAATTAACCTTTTCAAATAACCTCATGTATTTCTCTTCTCTCTTACCAATCTAAGCCTGCTTCTAACTTGATCCTCTCAGGTAATAATGACTTTCCCTCTTAGACTTTAAATAACACTATCTCTAATATAGTTAGCATGATATATTGTGTCACTTACCTGTTTGTAGTTTTCTGTTTCCCTTCTAGACAATAAGCTCAATGAAGAGAGGAACTGTACCACATATAAACTTTGTATCTCTGAAGAATACAGTTTAAACATATTTATTGTAAGATTAACTATAATCTTGGAAATTGGGGTATGTTGATCATGGGGAGGGGTTGAAAGTACAGAAGCTTTCAGTATCTGAAAATTTTAAATTACAAAGGACAGCAAGAGATAAGGAAAGCTATCAAACTTGTGCCCAGCGTGGACTAAAGGGAAAAGTACTCAATTAGCTAGGCAGAAATATTTATAGAGTAGGAAAGGGATACTCTGAAATACCCCTTAAATATATCCAAATTGGAATCAGTACCTGCAAGAGCTAGAAAGGACTTTGCTCATAGAGAACATTTATCTGGTGTTCTTAACCTGGGGTCCAGGAACTTGTTTTTGAAAAAAATTTAATAGCTATATTTCAACATAATTGATTTTCTTTTTATACCTATATATTTTATTTTATACATTTAAAAACATTTTTTGCCAGATTCCCAAAGGGGTCCATGATACAAAAAAAAAAAAAATCTTAGTTTTATGACTTCTGATTTGGTCCAATATTTCCATTTGAAAAATGAGGAAACTGAATCTCAGAGAAGGAAAATTATTTGGTATGAGTTAGTAATGTTATTATAATGCCGTAAGTTATAAAGTTGCAGAACTAGTATAAAAGCTTTTTATTATTGTTGCTATTCAGTCATTGCAGTTGTATCTACTCTTTATGACCCTATGTGGGATCTTCTTGGCAAAGATACTAGAGCAGTTTGCCATTTTCTTCTCCAGTTCATTTTATAGATGAGGAAATAGAGGCAAACAGGGTGAAGTGACTTGCCCAGGTTCACACAACTAATTAGTATTTGAATCTGAATTTGAATTCAAGAAGTCTTCCCGATCCCAGATCTAGCACTTTATCTACTAGATAAAGTGGACCTAGCTGGTTAATGTAGAGAGGCATGGAGTCATGTATGTATGTAAGGACCATTTGACTAAACTGTAAGGCATGTGAAGAGGAATAAGGGATAATAAGCATAAAAAACTTCTGTTGAACAAAAGGAATTAGGCTGGGTGAAAGGTCTGATTCAGACTAGGTTATAAATATTATACACACTTCATGTTTTCCTACCAATATAACCCTCTCTATCCCCAGATAAACCATTTCCATCTCTCATCCCATTTAGTTTTATGCCTTGCAAAAACTCTTCCCTCAGACACTTATTAGCTGTATAACCCAGAACACTAAGTATTGGGCCTTAATTCCTTATCTGTAAAATGAGAGGATAGGACTCGATGGTTTTCCCGAATCTACGGGGAAAACAAAAAAACAAAAAACACAAACCCAAAACAAAACCTTCTGGGAGCTACTAATGATGAGTATAGTAGAGGGAGTTAGAGGGTTTCTTCTGGGATTTATATGTTCCATATCTTCAAGGTTATTGAAAACCAACAATTGGTTCCCCAAACACTATCAGGAACAATGAGGAAATAGGTGATTCTGAGGTAATATGGTAGTTCTTTACTCTAGTTTGTAAGTGGTAAATCTCATGGATTATCAGTGCTAACCCCTGGGGGTGCCATTGATGGTTGCCAATCATAACCACTGAGGCTCACTGGACCAAAGAGTATGTACTTAAATTTCTCAGATACTTCTGAGTCCGTAATCAATCAATGCACCAACCAACAAATATTTAAGAACCTACCTCTGATGTGTGAGGTACTATGCTGAAGATACAAAGATAATTCTGCTCTTGAAGAGATTACATTTGATTTGGGGAGACAACATGTACACATGTAAGTATATGCAAATATATATATACAAAATAAATACAAGTTAATTTTTTTGATGGGAAAGCACTAGTAATTGAGGGATTAAGGAAGGTTTCATGTTGAAGATATTGTGTAAGTTTTATTTTGAAAGAAGTTCAAGATCTAAGAGGCAGTGGTGATGAGAGTACAGGAAGGATTGGAAGAGAAAAGGGCTGGAGAAATTGTGATATGGAGCAGAACAGTAACTAGAATAAGGGGAGCAGGGCTTTTTTCCAAGGTGACAACATTTAGTGAATATTTTTTAAATTTTATTTTATTTATTTATTTTTAAAATAATAGCTTTTTATTTTCAAAATATATGCAAAGATAGTTTTCAACACTCACCCTTGTAAAATCTTGTTTTCCAAATTTTTCTCCCTCCCTTCCCCTAGACAGCAAGTACTTCAATATTAAATATGTATAATTCTTCTATACATATTTCCATACATCAAAAAATGATAAAGAAAACAAAAAGCAAGCAAACAACAAAAAAGGTGAAAAACTTTGTTGTGATTCATAGTATTTTCTCTATGTTGTGATCCACATTCAGTCCCCATGGTCCTCTCTCTGGATGCAGATGGCTCTCTACATCATAAGTCTATTGGAATTGGCCTGAATCACCTCACTGTTGAAAAGAGCCATATTCATCAGATTTGATCATCACAAAATCTTGTTGCTGTGTACAATGTCCTCTTCACTTAGAATTAGTTCGTATAAGTCTCTCCAGGCCTCTCTGGAATTATCCTGCTGATCATTTTTTATAGAATAATATTCCATAACATTCATATACCATAACTTATTCAGCCATTCTCCAAGTGATGGGCATCCACTCAGTTTCCAGTTCTTTGCCACTACAAAAAATGCTGCTACAAACATTTTTGCACATGTGGGTCCTTTTCCCTCCTTTATGATCTCTCTGTGATACAGACTCAGTAGAGACACTGCTGGATCAAAGGGTATGCACAGCCTGATACCCTTTTGGGCATAATTCCATATAGCTCTCCAGAATGTTGGATCAGTTCACAACTGCCTTAATAATGCATGAATATCCCAGTTTTCCCCTGGAGAATGGCTTGTAGTCTTATAAATTTGAGTCAATTCTCTATATATTTAGAAATGGTCTTTACCAGAACCCTTAGATGTAATTTTTTTTCCTGTTTTCTGCTTCCCTTTAATCTTGTGCATTTAATGAGTATTGAAAAGAATTTATACATCTTCCTCATTATAGAAATAACTTGATTTCATACCCAGTTATTAGGAATAGCTAAAATAGGAAGGATGGCATTTCCCCCATTTTCTTTTGTCCCACAAATCCTGACCCTGCCCTGCCTAATTTTAGCCTCAGAGTGTTCTTGCTCAATTTAATTTATCTTTGAAAGTTGATTGAAGGGATTTTATGGTACTTTCCCTGCTAGAATTGTTATTACATTGTTGTATGACTTTGCACAAGTCATTTCTTTTGTCTGGGTCTTGGTTTCATTCTCTATTGAAGAAGGGGATTAAACTAAAGGACCTCTAATATTTCTTCCAAGAACCTAAAAGATGATTTAGGAGACTATTGCAATTGTGTACATTGGGGAAATTAGGGCCTGAATTAGGGGAGTAGGTATGGGAATAGAAGAGCAGGTACAGGTATGAGAGATAGATGAGCATGGGTCAAAGAATGCGAGGACAAAGGAGAAGTCAAGGAGTCTTTTGGATGTGAAGCCTAGGAGAATAGAAGGAGTCAATATGGATTGCTCACTGCTCTCTTGCGCCACAGCTTTTTGTCTTAGAAACTGAATGATTCTGTCAAAGCTCACTTTTGGGAGGATTTTCCTGATCTCTCCAGTTGGTGGTACTTCCTCCCTCTTTAGATGACCTTGTATTTATTTATCTGTATGCAGTTATACCCACTCTGCATTAGAAAACTTGCATTAGAAAACAAGTACCTCCCAAATCACTACTGATCAGAGAAATGCAAATTAAGACAACTCTGAGATACCACTACACACCTCTCAGATTGGCTAAAATGACAGGAAAAGATAATGATGAATGTTGGAGGGGATGTGGGAAAACTGGGACACTGATACACTGTTGGTGGAACTGTGAATGGATCCAACCATTCTGGAGAGCAAATTGGAACTATGATCAAAAAGTTATCAAACTGTGCATACCCTTTGACCCAGATGTGTTTCTACTGGGCCTATATCCCAAAGAGATCTTAGAGGAGGGAAAGGGACCCACATGTGCAAAAATGTTTGTGGCAGTTCTTTTTGTAGTGGCAAGAAACTGGAAACTGAAAGTTTGCCCATCAATTGGAGAGTGGCTGAATAAATTATGGCATATGAATGTCATGGAATATTATTGTTCTGTAAGAAATGACCAGCAGGATGATTTCAGAGAGGCCTGGAGAGACTTGCATGAACTGATGCTGAGTGAAATAAGCAGAACCAAGAGATCATTGTACAAGGCAACAACAAGACTATATGATGATCAATTCTGATGGACATGGTTCTTTTCAACAATGAGATGTTTCAAACCAGTTCCAATTGTTCAGTGATGAAGAAAGCCATATACACCCAGGGAGCAGCCTGTGGGATCTGAGTGTGAACCAGAACATAGCATTTTCACACTCTCTGTTGATGTTTGCTTGCATTTTGTTTTCATTCTCAGGTTTGCTTTTTTTTTTCCCTTGTTGATCCGATATTTCTTTTACAGCAAGATAACTGTATAAATATGTATACATATATTTGATTTGTCATGTATTTTAACATAATTAACATGTATTAGACTACCTGCCATCTAGGGGAGGGGGTAAAATTTGTAACAGAAGGCTTTGCAAGGGTCAATGTTGAAAAATCACCCATGCATATGTTTCGCAAATGAAAATCCTTAATAAAAAAAAGAAGTCCCTGTGGCACAAAAAGAAAATGCATAAAACATAACTTTAAAATTAAAAAAAACACTAACCAAAAAGGAAGAAAGAAAGAAAGGAAG
>JAJPUD010007296.1:41254-110365 GCA_023553655.1 Myrmecobius fasciatus
AAGAAAGAAAGAAAGAAAGAAAGAAAGAAAGAAAGAAAGAAAGAAAGAAAGAAAGAAAGAAAGAAAGAAAGAAAGAAAGAAAGAAAGAAAGAAAGAAAGAAAGAAAGAAAGAAAGAAAGAAAGAAAACAAGCACCTCCATTCAGGCTAGTTCCAATGGGCTTGTTGTGGGGAGAACCATCTGTACCCAGAGAGAAGACTGTGGAGACTGTGTGGATGACAACATAGTATTTTCACATTTTTGTTGTTACTTGCTTGCATTTTGTTTTCTTTCTTAAATTTTTTCCTTTTTGATCTGATTTTTCTTGTGTAGCATGATAATTGTGGAATTATGTATGGAAGAATTGCATGTTTGATCTATCCTGGTTTACTTGCCATCTAAGGGAGGGGATGGGGGAGAAGGGAGGGAAAAAAAATTTGGAACACAAGGTTTTGCAAAGGTGAATGTCGAAAACTATGCATATTTTTTAAAGTAAAAAGTCTTATGAAAAATAAAGACAAGAAATATCTTGAAGATGGGCTATTTCTTTCTTGTTTTTATATTCACAGGATTTGGTACATCATCTTACACATAGTAATAAATGTTTGTGGTATTGAATTGAATTGATGAAGATACCAATAGTATAGAGAAGAAAGTTGATTCAGATGAGGAACAGGGAGCCATTAAATGTCACCAGTCATTTAGGGGCCCTTACTTTTGTCATCCTCAATTTCAGATGCCAGGGACAAATTTGGTTCTCTGAGTAAGATTTCTTCTTGCTTTTGTAGAAGTGTAATGCTTGGCCATTTTCTGCATCAGCTCAACAAAGAGAAAACTTGGGGTTATGATAAGTTTCGGGTGAGTTTTTGAAATGTTATTTGGGATTTGTTCTGTTTGGCCTCAAAGGGCAGAACCAAGTTCAACCATGACAATTTCAAGAGGAGATTTGGTTTTGATGTAAGGAAGAAGTTCCTAACAATTAGAGTTAGTGGGATGAACTACCTTGGGAGGAAGTAGGTTTCTTTTTTACTTAGGTCTTCAGGTAGAGGCTAGATAATGATTGGTTGGGTATGTTGTACAAAGGATTCCTATTCAGATGTGAGTTGGACTAACTGGCCTCTAAGGTCCGGTCCAGCTCTGAGATTCTGTGATGGCTCCCCTTCTCGTCAAGGCCAGAGTTTTAGGAGGGGCTGGCCAGCTTAGCCCAATCCCCAGAGAAGTCCACAGCTCTTTGGTCTTGCTTTTCCCCACAGCTGCTGAATGATTCTAAGGGGTGCTAGGCCCACAGCTGGCTCTCTAATCTGGGAGTTTCCCTGAGCTATATTTAAGTGACTTGGCATTCTCTCTTCTCTTAACTTTCTGGAAGAACTGCAATCCTCTGAGATTTCTTTCTGGGGCTGGTTTGAATTCCTTTATCCTTTATCTATGAAATCTGTGCTGGCTTATATTTTATTATCTTGAACTATGGTGCATATGACTGGTTTCCAGGGACCTGATTGCTGAGTCATTTCTTGTGATTGCATTTGCCTTTCTTTCCACTTGTTAGGTGGTAGCTGAGAGGGTTCCTTCCTTCCTTTCCTTCTTCCTTCCTTCCTTCCTTCCTTCCTTCCTTCCTTCCTTCCTTCCTTCCTTCCTTCCTTCCTTCCTTCCTTCCCTCCTTCCCTCCTTCCTTCCTTCCCTCTTTCCTTCCCTCTTTCCTTCCCTCTTTCCTTCCTTCCTTCCTTCCTTCCTTCCTTCTTTCCTTCCCTCTTTCCTTCCTTCCTTCCTTTCCTCTTTCCTTCCTTCCTTCCTTCCCTCTTTCCTTCCTTCCCTCTTTCTTTCCTTCCTTCTTTCCTTCCCTCCTTCCTTCCTTCCCTCCTTCCCTCCTTCCTTCCTTCCCTCCTTCCTTCCTTCCCTCCTTCCTTCTTTCCTTCCTTCCCTCCTTCCCTCTTTCCTTCCTTCCTTCCTTCCTTCCTTCCTTCCTTCCGTCCTTCCTTCCTTCCTTCCTTCCTTCCTTCCTTCCTTCCTTCCTTCCTTCCTTCCTTCCTTCCTTCCTTCCCTTCCTTCCCTTCCTTCCCTTCCTTCCCTTCCTTCCCTTCCTTCCCTTCTTCCTTCCTTCCCTCCTTCTCTCCTTCCTTCCTTCCTTCCTTCACCATCATTAAGAAGATTGGCTTATGCTTTTCCCATTTTATCAGAAGACATGGAGTGGAAATTTGGATAATGCAGAACTGGGGTGAAATGTAAAATGCCTGGTCATCAATCTCTAATGAGATTTAAGCATTAGGATGATATTTAACCATTAGAGTTATAAATTCTTATTAAATCCTCTTTGAAATTATCCTGTTAATGTGAGCCAAACTTTTTGTGTCCATTATTAATGAGTTAGTCAATCAATGTTTATTAACCTCTTGTTTATATGTCAGGCATTATGCTAAGCCATGGGGATACAGAAAAGGACAAAAGACCATATCTGCTTGCACAGCTTACAGTCTAATCACATTAGCATTCAGCATTTCTTTTGCACGTAGGGTATAAATACTAGTCCCATATTTGATTTATAGTATACATTGAGTTCCCCAATCTTGCTTTAGGGAGACCTGAATATGAGTCTAAGCATAAATTTTAAATTAAAGAATATCAGAAAGGGGAACCTGACCCTCTTTTCAATAGAATGAGTGCTGAACCTGAGTGAATATTATGCTTTAATCCAGAGCAAGGGAGTTCATTAGAGAGAAGGAGTGGGCACATAGCCTCATTCTCTTGCATCCAGGAGAGTTTCTTATATTTTACTCTCTTCTACTCTATTTCTTTCATTCTGCTTTAAGGGAAACATATATTTAGTGAACACTTGTTATAGAAAGATACTAAAATAAAGTAGAAAAGCCCTCAGATAAATTTTTTTTTTTTAGGATTTAAAGGGAATTTAGAGATGATTTTGTCCACTAATGGTAACAAGGTGAATTAGCATAAATACTCTAGATAGAAACATTTAAATGTCAAAGTGTATTTATTTTTAAGTATAGCATTAGCTACTTGAAGAGAATACTCATTCAAAAGAAGCAAAATAAAAAACTATTCTGAAAAATAAAAACCTATTCTGGTCTGTTCATTCAAATGTTTCAACTATTCAAAGGTTTGGGAGTGGGGGGAGCTTTGATTGTATTAAAAAATAGTTTGACCTAAAGATTGCCAAACTTCTGGGATGTTAAAAAGTGATTCTTTGCTAACTGAGGAAGAAGAGGTAAGTTAATTGAGTGACTGGAGCTGGGTTCCAGTTCTGATTTTGCAACAAACTAGTTGTGTAACCATAGAATTATAAGAATGGAAAATACTCTCAGAAGTTTTCTTTCTAATCCATCCTACCACCCCATAAAAGAATCTCATCAGCAACATTCTTTATAGTTTTTCTTTGAATAATTCCAGAGGTAGATAGGTGCTCTGCTAGCAAATAAGACAGCTCAGTGTTAAGCAATTCTAATTATTGGCAAACTCTTCCTTTGATTAAACTAAAATCAATCTCACTGTACCTTCCACCCTTTAATCCTGCCTCTGCTCTCTAAAGCAATAAAGATAACGTCAAATCACCCTTCCACTTGACAGTTCTTCAAATATGTTAAAATGGTCAACACATCTTTCTCCTACCTCTGGTCCCCAGGCTTTCCTTCAGGCTAAGTGTCCCCAGTTGCTTCAGCAATTTTTCATAGAAAGAAGTTTCCATATTTCTCACTCTTCCCTTGTTAGATCTTGAGTTGAATTTGACACTCCAAATGTACATAACAGAAGTAGTTAGTTTAAGCAAAGTACATCAGGATCATCATTTACTTTGACTTCTGGCTTTTATATTGGGCAAAGTGTTTTTCTTCTAAATGCCTCCGTTTTCCCAGCTGTGAATAGGGTGTGTGTGCAGGTCTCCAGTAACTTGGCCCTCTTCTGTTTAACATAACATAACATAACATAAAATATAGATATAAAACTACAAAGGATCTCAAAGATTATCTATTTTAATCCTCTACAAATCCTCTACAAATGAGGAATCAATAATTTGGATAAAAGCATAGTAGGCAGGCTCATTAAATCTTCAAGTAGAACACATCTGGGAGGGAAAGGAAACATACAGAATAAAGTAAGATCCTGACAACCTGCTATGATGAAGTGCAATAAACACAAATGTAAAATTTTAAACTTGAATTTAAACAATCAAATTTACAAATAATGGATAAAGGAGAAACAGATAAGACTTGAGTGAAGTAGATCCGGGATGAGTGAATTGTAAACTCAGCATGGGTGAGGACTCCCATATGGCAATCAAAAACTAATGTGATAGTGAGCTGAATTAATGAACTATAGCTTTCAGGAAAGGATGGCTAGCGTGACTGAAGTACTGGACCTAGAATCAAGAAGACTAATCTTTGTGAGTTTAAATTTGGTCTCAGATAGTGACTACCTGTGTGATCCTGAGCAAATCAGTTAATCCTGTTTACTCTAGTTTCCTCATCTGTAAAACAAGCTGGAGAAAGAAATAGTAAACCACTCCAGTATCTTTACCAAGAAAACCTCAAATGGGGTCACAAAGTTGGATAGGATTGAAGAATAACCAAAGAACAAAGGTTCCAGGAATAAGGAGGTGATAATCCTTCTATATTCTGCTTCCCAAATCAGAACGCACCTAGAGTATTGAATTTCATTCTAGACACTACAATTTAAGGACATTGATTAGTTAGAAAGAAGGCCAAACAAGAAGGATGAAGGAATTTGAGTCTATTTCATGTGAAAATTGGTTGAAGGAATTTGGGATGTTTCATCTGGAAAAGAGAAGATATTGAACTTCAAGTATTTGAAGGACTTATTTGAAAGACTTGTTCTGTTTGGCCTCTCAAAGCAGAATCTGTAGCAATGGGTAGATGTTATAATGAGGCAAATTTAGTCTTGACATAAGGAAGAATTTTCTAAAAATTAAAGCTATTCAAAAGTGAAATGGACTGTTTCAGAGGATAACGCATTCCTCTTCATTGGAAGTCTTTAACCACATGCTGGTTGATTACTTTTTGGGCATTTGTCAATGGAGATTCCTTCCAGAAATAGGATTAACCTCTACCTAGGTCTCTGCCAATTCTAAAGTTTTGTTATTCTGTGACCAGAAGACCTCTAAGATCCTTTCCAGCCAGAAAGTTCTCTAATTTTATAGTGATTCAGAGATTTGGAAGATTTAATGGCAAAGTTGTGACTACACAGGGACACCTGATATCAGTGCCTCATTTGGGGATGCTGAGGGCAGCTAAGTGACTTAGTAGATAGTGCACAGATCCTGGAGTCAGGAGCACCTGACTTCAAATCTGACCTCAGTCACTTACTAGCTATGTGACTCTGGCAAATCACTTAACCCTTTTTATCTCAGTTTCTTCATCTGTAAAATGATCTGGAAAAGGATATGACAAACCACTCCAGTATTTTTGCCAAAAAAACAAAATAGAAAAACCCAAATAAGATCATGAAAAGTATGTGAAAGGAATGAACAAAAACAATCACAAATGCTCAGCAAATAACAGCAACAAATGACACAATTGTGTCTTTGCATTGCTGCTCAGCAGCTCCCTTTCCAGCTCATAGTAACCAGCAGACATCTTGCTCAAATTCAGTCCATCTAATGCACTGTCCTCATTTTATATGTGAGGAAACTTAGGGCCAAAGAATTTGAAGTGGCTTACTCAAAGTTACACAACAGTAAGCATTAGAGGTAGGATTTGAACCCAGGTCTTTTAACTTTCAAGCCAATGTTTTTCTTCCCAAAATTTCCTTCCCTTCCCTCCCTAGCGCTTTCCTTCCTTCTTTCTTTTTTCTTTCCTTCCTTCCTTCCTTCCTTCCTTCCTTCCTTCCTTCCTTCCTTCCTTCCTTCCTTCCTTCCTTCCTTCCTTCCTTCCTTCCTTCCTTCCTTCCTTCCTTCCTTCCTCCCTCCCCCTCTCCTCCTCATTGTTGTTGTTCTCCTCCTCCTGTTCCTCCTCCTCCTCCTCTTCCTTTTCCTTCTCCTCTTTCTCTTTCTCCTCCTTCTCCTCTTCCTTCTTCTATCTCAATCACCTATATGCCTCTGTAAGACCAGCACTTCCCCTTTAATGAAAGAATCCTCATAACTGATATAGTTATAGAAGCCAAAGAGTAGGATAAAAGGGGTAATGAGGTGTTAATGTGTTAACAAGGTGTTAATAACTGGTGATCCATTAATGATGGATGAATACATATTTTTTCCCCAATGGAATTGTAGGGAGCAATCTCATTGTACATGATTAAAGAGCTTTAAATAATTAAGCTCCGGATGAGTTCAGTAATTCTGTTGAGTGCAGACCAGAAGCTGAATATGGAGGGAACCTTCCTTGGAGGCAAGGAGAAGGTGATTTCTTTCATCTTCCTCCCTCAATTAAGGTATATAGGAGAAAAGCTAGTCTCCCAGGAGACACCATATTCAGTCGTTGGAGAGTTTGAGGTAGAGTTGAATGAGCAGAGATACACATGTCAGGCAGACTTAGACACAGAGGCAGAGTCTTGGAGAGGAACCCAGATACTGAGAAAATTTTAAAAGATGAATAGAGCTGGAGAAAGGGAAACCATGAAAAGAGTGGATTTAAGAAAGTGAGAACATGATCAGGACTCTGAAAGGGTGTGTAGACCTATAGGGTAAGATTTATATTAGGATAAATGGTGTTTTGCTTAAACTCTTTCCAGAATACAATGCCAAAGATAATATACCATGCTTCCTTTGCTCCCTTCAGCTCCCTTCTGGAAGCTTGGAGGTTTTCTAGGCATAAGAAAATCTGTCTTTCTTTTCCATGTTTACCATGACTTTATAAACTGTGTTAATCATAAGCTATTGTTAAGTATAGGAGCACTTATGGAAATAAATAATTTGAGGGAGAGGGAGCATCCTTCAGAGAAAAGAAAGATCCAACACAAAGGTGTTTTGTGAGGACTTTGTTTCTGATAGAGACTCAGGGTTTAAAAAAAAAAGAATTACAGATCCTTTGATGCAATTTCCCTGAGCAGTGGAGGGATATTTATACCATGAAACTCATTTAAGCAAAGATGATGATGATGATAATGGCTAATATTTATTTAGCATTGCCTACCAGATTCTAAGCTAAGCACATTACAATTATCTCATTTGATCTTCACAAAACCCTGGGATATAAATGCTATTATTATCCCCTTTTATACAGATGAAAAAAAATGGAGATAAACAGAGGTTAAGTGACACACACAACTATTAAATGTACAAGGCCAGATCTGAATTCAGGTCTTCCTGATTCCAAGCTCTCTGTTCACTGTGCCACCCAACTGTTCCAAGGAGTCAGTAGCAGGTAAAAGGGGCAAAACTGAATGACTGAACAACTCTGTTTAATGCCTCATCATAACATATTCATATATTTGTTGTGACTGAAAATATACATCATTTTTTACCTGTGTATCACCTCTCTTGCAAGATATGGGAAGTATGTTTCATCATCAGTCTGTTGGGGTAATAATTGCTCATTGCATTCATCAAGATTCTTCAAGAATTTTCAAAGTTAAAGGTGCTCCAAATCACTATTGATCAGAGAAATGCAAATTAAGACAACTCAGAGACCACTACACGTCTCTCAGATTGGCTAAAATGACAGGAAAAGATAATGATCAATGTTGGAGGGGCTGTGGGAAAACTGGGACACTGATACATTGTTGGTGGAATTGTGAACAGATCCAACCATTCTGGAGAGCAATTTGGAACTACACTCAAAAAGTTATCAAACTGTACATACCCTTTGACCCAGAAGTATTTCTATAGGGCCTATATCCCAAAGAGATTCCCCCCCCCCGAGGCAATTGGGGTTAAGTGACTTGCCCAGGGTCACACAGCTAGGATGTGTTAAGTGTCTGAGTCCAAATTTGAACTCAGGTCTTCCCGACTTCAGGGCTGGTGCTCTATCCACTATGCCACCTAGCTGCCCCCCAAAGAGATCTTAAAGGAAGGAAAGGGACCCACATGTGCAAAAATGTTTGTTAGCAGTCCTTTTTGCAGTGGCTAGAAACTGGAAACTGAATGGATGCCCATCAATTGGAGAATGGCTGAATAACTTATGGTATATGAATGTTATGAAATATTATTGTTCTGTAAAAAATTACCAGCAAGATGATTTCAAAGAGTCTAGAGAGAGTTACATGAACTGATGCTGAGTAAAGTGAGCAGAACCAGGAGATTATTATATACAGAAACAAGACTATCATGGACTTGGCTCTCTTCAACAATGAGATGATGAAGAGAGCCATCTACACCCAGAGAGACGACTGTGGGAACTGAGTGTGGACCACAATATAGCATTCTCACTCTCTCTGTTGTTGTTTACTTGCATTTTGTTTTCTTTCTCATTTTTTTCCTTCTTCATCCGATTTTTCTTGTGCAGCAAGATAACTATAAATATGTATACATATATTGGATTTAACATATATTTTAACATATATTGCAGTACCTGCCATCTAGGGGAGGGGGTGGGGAGAAGAAGAGGATAATTTGGAACAAAAGGCTTTGCAAGGGTCAATGATGAAAAATTACCCATGCACATGTTTTGTAAATAAAAAGCTTTAATAATTAAAAATAAAACTGATAGGTGTGTGTGTGGGGGGGGAAGAACTCTCTTTAAGAACATGGCTATTGCAAAAAAAAAAGAATTTTCAAAGTTGTTTTCCCTCACAATATTGCAGTTGGAAAAAATAGAGGTATTTCTGCATACTTTATTCTTTATCAGTTCATCTAAGTCTTCCAGGTTTCTCTGAATCTTTCATAATTTTATAAATTGTCAAATATTCCATTGCAAGCATATACCATAATTTGTTCAGCCACTCTCTAACAGATGGGTAGCCATTTTGTTCCAGTTCTTTTATATAACAAAAAGTATTATTATGGAATGAAAGAGTATGCAGAGTTTAGTAATTTTGGGAGCATAGTACCACATTACTTTCCAGAAAACATTGCACAATTCCATAACTCCACTAATAGTATATTAATGTCCTTCTACAACCTCTTCAACAATTGTCATTTACCTTATTTTGTCTTCTTGACAATCTGATGATACGAGGTGGAACTTTAGAATTGTTTTTAGCATTTCTCTTATCATTAGTAATTGGGAATGTATGTTTTTTTAATGGTTAAATATACCTTTCATTTCTTTTGTTTTTATTATTTAATATTTTCACCTAATTACATTCAAAACAAAAATATTTTTTACATTTGTTTTTGAAATTTTTGAGTTGTAGTTTCTATCCCTTATCCCCACTCAGAATTAAGAAACTACATGTGAAGTTATGCAAAAATTGCCATAAAAGTCAAGTTGTGAAGAAAACATAGATCTCTCACCCTAATGAAAATAGAAACCCTCAAGAAAAATTAAGTTAAAAGAGAGAGAAAGAGAAGAAGGGGAAGGAGAGAGAGAGGAAGGGAGGGAGGGAGGGGGAGAGAGAAAGAAAAAGAGAGAGAAGGAGGGAATGTTTCAGTCTGCATTCAAACACAATCAGTTTCTTTTCTGAGTATGGATAGATTTCATTACAAGTCTTTCATAGTAGTTGTGTATGATTGTACTATTGAGAATAGCAAAATCATTTATAGCTGATCATCCCAGACCATTGCTATTACTTCATATATAGTACATTTCACTTTGAGTTCATGGAGGACTTTTCCAGTTTTTTTTTTTTCTGACAGCATCCTGCTCAGCATTTCACATAGAACAATAATATTCCGTCACAAACTCATACCACAGTTTGTTGAGACATTCCCCAAGTAGTAGGCATCACCTCAATTTCCAATTTTTTTTTGTCCTGAGAGCTACTAAGAATATTTTTTGTACATATAGGTCATTTTCCCTTTTTAAAAATCTCTTTTAGTATTCATGCCTAGAAGTAGTATTGCTAGGTCAAAGGATATACATGAATTTATATACCTTTGGACGTAGATAATATCTTTTGATCATTTATCAATTGGGGCATGGCTCTTTTTTTTTTTTAAATAAATTTGACTCAGTTCCTTCTATGTTTGAGAAATGAGGCCTTATCACAGAAACTTCCTTGCATTTCTTTTGAAAAGTGTCTATCCATATCTTTTGACAACTATTTCTGTTTTCTCTACCATGAAAAATGATCTCCAGACCAAGGAGAGAACAAAAAGTGTTTAGCAATGAAAATAGAAAATAAATGAGGAGCAGGTAAGGCAGCACTTCATTGTCTTCAATAAAGTCCAGTCACTAGTCCCAGGCAAATTGTGCCAAAGGGAATTGACAGAAGTGATGCATGAGATCATTAAGATACTGTTTGTGGTCTCTGAAATGGAGAACTGGAGAAAGGTAATTTCTTCCCTGCCCCATCCCAAAATCTGAGAATCATAGGCTAGTGAGCTTGACTTCAAATCCTACAAACATTCTAGAAGTTATCAAAATTTATGGGCATTTAGGAAAGGAAGTGGTGATCACTAACAGATGTCAAAAATAAATATTTACTTATTAAATGCTTATGATATGCTAGGCACCATATGAAAAGGTGCTCTAAATCATTATTGACCAGAGAAATGCAAATTAACACAACTCTGAGATACCACTACACACCTGTCAGATTGGCTAAAATGACAGGAAAAGATAATGATGAATGTTGGAGGGGTTGTGGGAAAACTGGGACACTGATACATTGTTGGTGGAACTGTGAACAGATCCAACCATTCTGGAGAGCAATTTGGAGTTATGCTCAAAAAGTTATCAAACTGTGCATACTCTTTGACTCAGAAGTATTTCTATTGGGCCTATATGCCAAAGAGATTTTTTCTCCTGAGGCAATTGGGGTTAAATGACTTGCCCAGGGTCACACAGCTAGGATGTGTGTCTAAGTGTCTAAGACCAGATTTGAACTCAAGTCTTCTCGACATCAGGGCTGGTGCTCTATCCACTATGTCACCTAGTTGCCCCTCGAAGAGATCTTAAAGGAAGGAAAGGGACCCATGTATGCAAAAATGTTTGTTAGCAGCCCTTTTTGCAGTGGCTAGAAACTGGAAACTGAATGGATGCCCATCAATTGGAGAATGGCTGAATAAATTATGGTACATGAATGTCATGGAATATTATTGTTCTGTAAGAAACGACCAGCAGGATGGTTTCAGAGAGTCCTGGAGAGACTTGCAGGAACTGATGCTGAGTGAAATGAGTGAACCAGGAGATCATTGTACATGGCAACAATAAGACTATATGATGATCTATTCTGACGGACATGATTCTCTTCAACAATGAGAGGTTTCAAACCAGTTCCAGTTGTTCAATGATGAAGAAAGCCATATACACCCAGGGAGAGGCTTGTGGTATCTGAGTCTGGACCACAACATAACATTTTCACACTTTCTATTGATGTTTGCTTGCATTTTGTTTTCCTTCTCGGGTTTTTGGTTTTTTTTTTCTGTACAGCAAGATAACTGTATAAATATGTTTACACATATTTGATCTGTCAAATATTTTAACATAATTAACATATATTAGACTTCCTGCCATCTAGGGGAGGGGGTCGGGGTAGAAGGGAAAAATTTGTAACAGAAAGCTTTGCAAGGGTCAATGTTGAAAAATTACGTATGCATATATTTTGCAAATAAAAAGCTTTAATAAAAAAAGGAAAATTAAAGAAATTAAAAATTTAAAAAAAAATAATGATATGCCAGGCATTGTGCAAAACACTAGGGATGCAAAAAGAAACTAAAGACAGACCCTGCCCTCAAAGGGCTTATAATCTAATGGGGAGAGGGGATAATATGTCAACAAATATATATATGAAACAAACTATATATATATATATATATACAGGATAAAGAGAAAATAATTAAAAGAAAAAAAGCATTTGAAGGAAGATTTCCTATAGAAAGTAGGATTAAAAACAAGTCAAGTGATACTGATCTTTTTTTTCTTTTAACAAAGTTATTGAACAGGTGGATAAGGAAAATGCTTCAGAATAATATGCATGAATGTTGAGAAAGCATTTGAGAATATAAGACAGTATTTTACCATATCAAGAGATGTGGGTTTGCTGGCTGACACTAGTTAAGTGAATTTGGTTACCAATTGAGTGGTGGTGTCTAAAAATGGTGATTAATAAATCATTGCCAAACTGGATGAAATTCTTTAATAGAGAAAGTCTGAGATTTGTCTTGGCCTTATTTTGTTTAATATACATATACATACATATATATATATATATTTATCAATAATTTGGATAAGGGCAAAGAGGGTATGCTTGTAAATTAGTGGATGACATAGAACTGATAAATATAGCCCAACATGTGGGATGACAGAATGGGAATCTTCTCCCTCTGAATCTTAATATCATCACACATAAGAGGGGGTTTGGAGTGATTTTCAAAGCATATTTCCAGTTCTATTTTCAAAAGTCACTTCTAAGGGAGAATTTTTTCAGCTGCCCTTTTGATTATTTGAACTTTACTGTTGTTATTTCTGTAAGTGCCCTTTCCTTTGTAAATAAATGTCTTTAGGAAAAGCAGTCAACATCCTGAGTTTTAGTAGGGGGCAAAGGGAGAAAGAAAGGATTGGATACCAGATCCCCTAGATATTATTTTTGGGGAGTAAGGGAATTTCAGAGTTTAGATATTGAGCTTGGGTTGGCTCAACTTAAGAGTACAGTGATTTCTGTCTTGAGCCCATAAATCACCAAGTCAAAGGCAAACATGTTTCTATGGATCAGTTCAAGGAAGGACCTTTTTTTTTTTTTTGGTTACTCTTTTTTTTTTTCTTCTTTTTTTAATAGGAATGGGAGATCATTAGCAAGCTCTTGGCTAGGGATGAATTTATAATTACTTTTTATATCAAGTTGAAACTTTCTGCTAAAACTTCTCTTCACTGTTCTTAATTTCAACCCCTAGAGCAACAGAAAATGCCTCCTCCCTGTTCCAATCATCTTTGTGTGACAATGACTCATTTAGCCACTATGTGGCTAGATGAATTTATCTGTTAAAAGGAGGATGTTGGGACAAGGTCTTCTAAAGTCTCTTCCAAGTCTCTATCCAATGATTAGCCACTTCTGAACACATTCTAGTTCAGGAACTCTTAACTTTTTCTGTGCCCTGAACCCTTTTGGTGGTCTAGTCAAGCTTATGGACTTTTCATATTACATTACAAAAAAATCCAATTATATTGAAATAAAGTTATCAAAATGTTTAAAATTCAAGTCATGGACTCCAGTTTATGAATTCTTGCTCTAGCCTATCAAGGTCCTTAAAATGTGGTAGCTAGCCCAATTTCTTAAGTCCCTATATTGTGCCATGTATTATGCTGGCCATCAGAAATGTAAAGACAAAAATGAAAGCCCCTAACCTCAAGAATCAATCCAATACCCCCAGATGCAATCTGATAAGGGCAGAGCACAGTGAAATTAAAGCCTTTTGGTTTTAGACACTAAACTATGATTACTGCAGTCCAAGATGAAAAGTCTGAATGAATCTAAATTTTCATTAGTATGAAGGTTCTAGCTTCCTTTTAGCAAAGGAAAAGTCTTTTTTTATCAAAAGACCTGTCTCCATGTATAGGTGGTGGCAGATAGGTGGATGAGAATTGGCATCTTCACTTGAATAGTCAGAAATCCAGGATAAAAAATGGCAGCTGCTTTGTTTGCTTCTGTTCAAGCAAGGGTTAAGGTTACAAGTATTCTTAGGCAGCACATACTTTCCATGATGTCAGATTTTCAGCATTAGAAGGAGTTCCCTCCAAGGAATGTGGATGGCATTTTATCAGCCCAGGGTTTAGCCTCAAATAGGGGTCATTGCCTCCCCCCACCACCACCATTCACCCTGAACTTGATTATAATTTCTGCAGCTTGAGCTTTGGCCCAGCCTTGTCTCACCTGGACTGTGTCACTCATAGTAAAGCCACTTTAAGCCTGAATGTTTACAAGGCAAGAGTAGGTATCTGAAAATGTAGATAGGGCATCCCTCAACTCCTTCCTCTTTCTAAACCTTGACTTTTGTTCAATTAGGGATATCTAGGAGCTTGGGAGAACTCTCAGAATGGCATCTTATTGATGGGAAAGATAGTGCAGCACATTTGGCTTTTCCCTTTTTCTTTCTTGGCATGAAAACCCATTTCCTTTTCTGTTTCTAAGTGTTTCTCAGCTCCTAAATAGAACCCCTATGTATCAGCCATAGAATTAGGGGCGAGAAATATAAAGATGGAAAAAGGACACAATCTTGACTTCAAAGTATTACAGTTGAATAGCATAGTGGGGAAGATAAAATAGAACACATGCAAAAGCACTTGATTAAAAAGCATTTATTAGGTGCACTGTGCTAAGCACTAAGGATACAAAGAAATGTAAAAATAATCCCTGCCCTCAAGGAGCTCACATTCTAATGGAGAAGACATGTAAATTATTAGATATAGACATGATATATAGAGAGAATATGTAGGGGAATAATCTCAGAGGGGAAATACAATATAATGAGAGATCCAAACAAGGTTCTTTAAGGAAATTTAAGAAGAGATCATTCTGAATTGGGTGGAGTGAGGGAATAGAAAAGATTTCTTGAAGGAGGCGAATACTTTAGGGTTTAGGTTTCATTTGACTGATGTGTGGAGGTAGAGATGTGTTTGAGGTCTGAGGGACAACTTGCATAAATGTGTGGAGGTAAGGGGAGGGAAAGAAGAGATCTGGGAAACAGTAGCCAAATTGGTCTGGAAGAGTGAGCTGTAATAGATCTAAATTACAGAGAACCTAAAGAGCCAGGTTGAGAACTTTTGTCATTTATCCTTTAGACAATAGGGAGCTACTGAAAGCTTTTGAGCAGGGCCATGATGTAATATGACCTATATATTCACAACCTTAAACCTTTTGGAAGCTCTTTTATTTCTATTATCTCATTTGAACCTCACAAAGCCTCTCTGAGGTAGGTAGAACAGGATTATCCTCATTTTACCAATGAGGAAACTAGTTCAGGAAGTTTATTAAAGCGAATTACTCAATGTCACGTAATTATTTCAAAAATCAGAACTGGAACTTGGGTTTGTAAGATTTGTAACTGGAAAAGATCTTAGATTTCATCTAGTCCAACCTCTATTATATTTTAGAGAGGAGAATAATGATTTCTCTATGATCACACAGGAGAAGAGGAACTAGGCTTTGAACTTACACCCTCAGACTGTCATGTTCTGGATCCCATACTTTCGATATTACACTACATTACATCCAAGGAATATCTTGACCATTGTTTCTTTGCCTTTGCAACAGTCCATGATTAACTTGGACTTTGGTCTACACACTTAGCCATGTGTTCCTGGCCTGTTTCTTCTTCATTCTCATTTCTTTTGGGGGAGATCCTCCTATGAGATAGAGTGCAGAGCCCCCCTTTCTTCTGAGTTTCATTAATTCCCTGGGTTCTCTACGATTTCGTCAAATAGAAAGGAAGTAAGGCAAAAGGTTCTTTCCATTTTCCTCTCATACTGGAAGTATTAATGAAGACAAATCTCCATGATCTTTTTTTTTTTTTTTTTTTTTTTTGAGGAGAGGGAGAAGTTAAAATCTTCCCAAGAGCTTTATGGGCATCAAATACTTGGAGGGAATCAAGCTGTTATTCTAGTCATCTGAAATTCCAGAAAATAGGATAAAGATTTTGAGCTAGCAGCATGGAACACATGTGGCAGGTATGTTAATTGTTCAGATTTTCACAGGATTATAGATTTAGAGGTAGAAAGATACTCAGATGTCATTAATCCAAGTTCCTTTTGCAGATGGGGAAAGGGAGGCCCAGGGAGCTAAATGGCTTGCCTATGGGAATCTGAGGTTTAAGAATTAGAAGCAGGATTTGAACTGCAGTCATCTGAGTCAGCAGACAGATGGATAACTATAGACAAGTTACTTAAATTTTTTTTTTAAAGCAAGTCACTTAAAATTCTTGCTTGAATAACAAATTAGTTGGACCAGATAGCTTCTGGGGCTTTACTAATCTCTAGATCTAACAAACATTTTAGGACTTTCATTCTGTTAAATTTCAGATTTAGATTATTAGGCATCAAAAGGAGTAATAGCCTTGAGTTTCCATCTTAACTCCAAAAGTTTCCCCTCTTTGCTGCTGTTTGGATGGTAGCAGAAGACCCTTGACTGCTATTCCTTCTTTTTCTCTGTGGGTAGTGTTCTCTTTGTTAGTCTATGAAACAAGGGTGAGAATATTAAGTGACTTCATGAGTTAAGAATGCACCAATATCAGCATGGCTGCACTTCAGCTCCTGGTCACAGTTGCCTTGGATTACTCTGCCTGTGACTGTGTGTGGTATTCCAGCAAAATTCTAAAAGTCAGAGGGCAATAAGAGAAAAATCCAATGGGCAAGGGCAATAATGGAAGATGGAAGTTAGAGTAAACATGGTTATACAGTAGGTTTGGGTTGAAGGGCTCTGGGTCTCATGGTATCTGGAGCTATCAGTCTAGAAAATATTCAAAATATTTAAATCAAGCTATATTCTTTCTCCCTCTTTCTAAAATGTCTGGCTTTGTCACTAATTTCTTATATGAAAATTCTGTTATGAGGGATGGCTGATTCTTGCCCTAAAAGAAAGTATGTTAATTCGTGGATAAGCCAGAACTTTGCCTTATTTATGAAGATCTTGATACCTGCAATCTGATAATTTTGCTCTGTTCCTAAATTCCCTATTGATATTCTGATTTTTACTTGTTTGTCTTGAGTAAATAAAAAGGAAAATTATCTCTTTCACTTGATCCCAACATAATAACCAATTGATATTTAATTGTTGTAAGGGAGTTTAGATGTGAGAAGGTGAGGTAAGGTAATAAACAGGGAAGGTCTGAAGACCCAATGGGCAAAAACAATAATAGGAGAAACAGAGATGAAAGTTGAGTAAACAACAGATTGGAGAATAGGCAAATGATGAAGAGCTGGGAAGGTACGATTGGGCAAAATAACACTTTTTGGTCAACAGTTTAGGAAGACTGTCAGGAATTAAAGAGGACAGGAAAAAGAGGTCAGAGAGACAGGATAGATGTGCCTCCACACATCAGAAGATAGTTTTCTGGCTTAGCCAGGAACTCTCTTCAAAGTCCAGAGGTCCAAGAGGAACATTATTCTTAACATCAAAAGACATGGGGTCAAGTCTTAGCTCTGCCACTTCCAGTCCTGTGGATACTATTTATGAATGTCTTGGGTGATAACAGCATAGATGGCATGTTTATTATATTTGTGGATGACTAATATATTGGGATAACCAAATGGGGATCTTTACTTCTCTGGGTCTCAGCTTTCTTCTCTCCAAAATGGGGATGAAGGGTGAATTGGGATAGGACTGGATAATCTTGAAGGCCTGGTCCATTTCTAACACCTTATGGTTCTAACAAAGTTTTATGCACAAAAGAGATTATATAAAAAAGATCAACATTTTCAGAACCATAAAGTATTTTGTAGGCTTTAAAATCATAGATTTGAAGGCAAAGGGGATCCTGCGTTCAACTCCTCATTTTACAGATGAGGAAACTGAGGCCCAGAGGGATAAAATGAATTGACTGAGGTCACAATTAGGATTTGAACTCAGATCTACTGACTTTGAAAACTTTTCCTAATGGACCAACCTGCTTTTTGAAAAAAAAAAATGCCAATCCTTATAATGTTTATTTTAAAGGAGACACTAGGGAATAAAGAATACCTAAGTTTCCACAAATCTAAAGAGAGAACCATAGATTCAAGGAGCCATCATTAGAAAGGACTTTAGAGATAATCTATCCTAAGCTCCTTCCTTTATAGAGAAGGCCTGCAGCAGTGACAGATTTGAGCAGGGTCATTCAGCTAGCAAGCAGGAAAAAGCCAATATTCAAATCCAGGTCCCCAAATTGCAAATTCACTTCAACACTCACACTCCTCCAAAATTGTAATCAAAAGATCATTCTTACTATGTGTGATTAAATTGGAAAATGAATAATGGAAAAATCCTATTGATCCACTTTTTCCTGACATCTATTTTTCTCTCCAAAGCCCAATTTCTTTATTTTTATCATTACATACAGGTCCTATTTGCTAAACCACAGGCTGTTTCTACTGATTTACATTTATGTTTTTGTACATATATGTTTGTCTTGCCAACTTTGTTATAAGTTCCTTTAGGTAGGAAGACTGTTTTATACTTCGCCCATAAGGAGCTCAGACAGTGCTAGATGAAGTATGTGTTCAGCAAATCCTTGGCGGTTGTTAAAAGTCCCCTTTGTCAGAATTATTTCATTGATTCTAGGGGGCAGGTAGCATTCCTTGTCAATTTTTAGATTTCTTGTAGTTCAGCGACGATCATTTCATTTATGTTTACATTAATATTTGTACAATAAAAATTCAACACTGTTGCAAAGATATTCCAAACTTATTTAAAAAAAAAAGTCCCAGTCATGTTTTAGAAAAAAAAAAGAGTTCATTCCTTCATCCTTCAAAACAAGATACAGTACAATCAAACCACAGTGCACATTTCTGAAAAAACACAAACAACTGTATTTTATATTGCTTGCTCCTCTTTAAATAACTAACTTGGATATTGAGGAAAAGAATTGCCAATCACATTAACATGTTACAGAGATCAAAATTAATTTACCACACAAAATAAATTAAAACATTAAATATTAACTTTTTCAGTGCAACATATACAGAAGAGAGAGTTAACCATGACTAAAAAGCAACAGGCTGGTTAAATAAGCCTAATAAAGACAATGATAAGTTGAATATTTTCATGATGGGTAAGTAAAACGCTAAAATGAGTAATTCTTAGTTCTGAGTGTGGGCATGTATTGGTCTTTCTGTCTGTCTGGATACTCTGGATACTTCCAGAAAGACTGCCTTCATCAATTACTAGGAAGAACTATGGTTTGCCTTTGAAAACATTTTTAATATTAACATAAGTGCTTACATCATTTCTGCAAATGGATACCTTAGGTCTCTCTGGCCTTTGAATATTCCCAACCCCCTTGGCTAGAAAGGGTGGGAGACATCAAGGCCTGGAAACTTGATGTCTGTCCCTGGCAACATTGTGTGGGTAAATAACAAACAGCCCATACACACACTGAAAACCCTGTCCCTAGAAGACTAGCTTATTGATGCAATGTCCTTCCTACAACTGAGTATGGAAAGTCTCCCCAAAAGAAGCAGTAAAGACAGACTTCTTAAGCCCAGTGTGGGAGCAGGAAATGTCAGCCATCAAAAGCCTTTTTGGGCCTATATATCTAGATTCTCTATTGGAAAAAGGCTTAAATATCCCAACTCCCTCTCTGAGGTCAAATTACAATCCTGTTCTTTGGTCCATGTGCCAAAGGAGGTACCTTTTTTCTGGGTCAAGATTCTCATCTGACTTGAAACAACAAATCAGGCTAATGTACCACTTGGGTTGTACCATGTTTAATGAACAATAAGAAGGAATTTGCTATTGATCTGTTCTGAATACTTGGGTTCTGTTTTGTTTTGTTTTTTCCCCCTAGTGAAAGTCCAATTAGACATTAGGGCTTTATGGACCTCAATGTTGGTTCTGTTCAAAGCATTAGCTAAGCAGACATGAGGATTCAACTCAAGAAAACCCTAATAGATGGCTAATCTTCTGTAGTATAGAACCAGTAAAGGCTGACAGGAGGGCACAGAATGGATCAATTTTAACCCAACTGGTAAAGAAAACATCAACATGATATTTTTACAGTCAAAGTCAGAAGTGTCATTGCCCCAAAATTTACATTAGCCAAATGCTTATCAGTCATCCCATTTCTAAGAAAGGAATCACCAACTAATGAGCCCAAATCGGAGGAGAAAGCTATCAGTTCAACTCCAGGTTCTTTAAAGGATCATGAAGAGGAAAGACATCTGAATCCTCTCTCTGAAAAAAAGTCCCAAGTCCTTATTCATCTAAAGATTCTTTTCTAGAATCTTTTAAGATATCACCAAAGAAACATTTATTAGAGAGTGCTTACTATATGCCTAGTACATCTAGGGGACAGATCAAAACCATGGGGAGAATGGACATTCTATCATGATTCAGGAAGAGGGCACTGGGATAACATAAGAATCAAAGTGCTCACTGATCCCAAGCCAGAAACCCTTTACAGAGAGCCATGAAAGTTCCACCTGGTTTCACTGCCTGCATGTACATGGTGGCTGACTTCAAATGATAGTGAACTCTCAGCTACCACGAAGGCATGCAGATACTCATCAGAGACCATGCAGATAATGGTGATAGAATTACACACAGAGAAATGCTGCTTATAAGCAGAACCACCAAATCCCACAGATTAGATTCTTGTTAGTCCATCTAGGAAAACAAATACTTCATGCCAGTATTTGAAAAAAAAATTTTTTTTCCAAGGAAAACAGAGCTCAAATAACTTCTGCTAAACTATGAGGAGACAAATTTGTTTTAAAATGAAAATGTTAGTCCAGGTTAAAAACGCTTTTGTAAATCTATTTTCAAATTATAACTTTAAAATGTACTTTTATGAGTCTCTCCTCTGCAGACATCTTAACCTCCTGGAATGTTTCTAGAATGGGGTGGAAGAATATAAAATACAAAATGCCCTATGGGTTTGCTTTTGAATAAAGAATCTGTGGTGGTTTCTTATCCCAATACACTCATGGCTCATGTGCAGACTCAGGGTGCTTGCCTGTAAATTTGAAGCTGATGTTTTATTTTCCAATTCCAGGGTAGAAACAGGGAGAGAGTGGTCTAGAGTCAGGAACTCCTTTTGTAGCAAAAGTTCCAATCCCCCCAAGTCCTGCCTTTGGACACATAGCTTTTGGATTACATAAAGAATTAAAAGGATTAGGGTAGAGAATAGATTGGATCCTCATCCTCAATTTCAGAGACTCCAACTATGATAATAAAGGAAATAACTGATGCTCCAACATTAAGACATGGGTGATGGTACTATTCAGTTCTTAAAAAAAAACAAACAGAAATAAACTGAGATGGGGGTTGGAGACTGGAGAGGAAAAATGATGGCAGGAGGAGTCCATGATAGGAGAATCTCAAACTATCTTTATTTATTTAATAGAGTTCTTTCAAGATCTGAGGAGCAGAATGTATTGAGTATATGTCTCTCATTTTTCAAAGACTAATGAATAAATAGTATCCTTGTATATGGTACAGTAAATTAATATATAATATATATCTACCTCATTATAATTCTATCTTGAAATTTTAACTAACAAAGTCTAGTGATATACAAGATATCTACCACTGTTTATTCAGGGATGGTAACTGCATCCTAAGCCAAAAGTACCCTGCTATCCTCTGAGGGGAAAGTCTGGTCCCAAAAGGACGAGGAGGCCTGACATTTATTTATTATTTTTTAAAAAGTTATCCTTAATGGAAAACAGAAAAATCACTAGACTATTTTGGTTAATGGCTTGAAAACAAATAGGAAAGGTAAAGATTCCCAATTTTAAAATAAAGCAACAAACTGACTGAGTTACACATGGAAAGTAAGTGACTGGCTCTCCTTTTCCTGGATCTGGCTTGAAATTTCAAGGATGCTTGGCTAACCATCAGTTTCCAAATACAACCAAGAAGATTTCTCCAGGGGGCAGTCAACATTTTATTTATTTTTTAAATAAGTGAGTAATTTTCTATACACATAGCAGAGCTTACTTATCCTACACACACAGGCACAAATCTATCTGCCCACTCACTTTCTCTAGAATGGGTAAGTTTCCTGTTTGCTACTTGCCAGTTATGACTGAACTCATAGGATGGCTTAGGGTCTCAAAGCTCAACTTTAAAATTTCAGGTATGCATTTTTGCCCCTTCTGATATGGTTTGTGGTCTTCCTCCTCAGAGACAATCAGGATGCTGGAAATACCCTCCCTGATCAAAAGATGCAAATATATATTTTATGAGCCATAACTTCAGTCTGTAACTAAACAACAACAGATGTAGAAAATTTAAAGAGGTTGTGTGTATGTGTTTTACACTGATTTAAGAGATGAAAAATGAAAATCTTTCATTATCTAATAAATTAGAAATTATCACCATTGGGGGAAAAAATAACAATTGAGGGTTTACAATATCTATTGGTAAATACATCCAGAGGACTCAGAGGGTTAAAGTGTTAAAGGTCCTGTAGCTAGAAAAGACAATTCCTCTTAAAACTAGTTGTCTTTCCATAATATAAGCAGCAACCCCATTTTATCCACTTTCCCTCATAAAAAAAAAAAATAGATAGAATTGTAACAACTTGAAGGAAACTCATGGTTCCTGGTGAATTTCCAAACACCATAAAAAGGTCATGGGTATGGATGGGCAATTTCATCCAAAGACAAAAAATGAAGTACAAATGGACAAGAAGGGGGAAGATGAGGAAGAACTTCCGCATTGAAATTCATCCCTGGCAGCACACACACATCTGCACCAAACTCAAACACCTCCAAACCTGCACCCAACTCTGCTATGTATACAAGAAGCCAACCCTCTTTGCCATTCCTTCCAGGATCATCCGTCATCCAGCTCCAACAACACAGTCTTAAGGGTTTCGTGGTCTGCCGATTTCCATCCTTAGTTCATCCAAGTAACCCCAAACAGATGGAATTCTCGACGAGTTTTGAAAGCCCAGCAAATAATAAAGAGGATGCACAGGAGTTTTTGAGGCAATGCAGGAAAAAAAATGCTTGCTAGTATGTCCCCAGCAATACTTGCTTCCATGGAAAATGCACTTCTTTAGAAGAGTCCTTTCTCCTTTATTGGGCAGCAGCAGTCCAACTGGCTGTATCCCCGGTGTCCTTCCTTCAGACCACTGTAAGAAAAGAGAAACACTCCATTACTATCAGCTTGGAGCTCTCTCTTCCAGTTGCATTCCTAAACGGGAACTCATCAGGAAGTAACTGACTTCAAGACAGAAGTTTAGAACAGACATTAAAAAGCTATCAATTTGTCGTCAATATTACACTTGCAGTTTATTAGGTTTAAATTCAAGTTTTACTGCACTCATCTTCAGGAGGTTGTTAGGAGGATAGAATAAGAATTTAAACAAAAACATTTGTAAACCATGTAGTGCTATATAAATGCAAGCTATTATTATGATTATTATAAAGGAAATAGGGAAGGAGAAGGAATGGTAGAGGAAGAGAAGGAAAAGGTAGAAGAAAGAGGAGGAAGAGAAGAATGAAGAGAAAAAAGAGAAGGAAGAAGAGAAGGAAAAGAATGAAATTGAGAAAGCAGAAAAACCCTCATAATTGCTAGACAGAAAAAATAAATTGAATACATAAGAACAAAGGACCATCCATCCTCTTGTTCTTACCTTTAAGCCAATACTATTCAGCAGGCAACCTGGTAGCCTCAAAGGCTTGTCAGGTGCCCAACTTATAAGAACATAGGATTTATATTTGGAATCACCCTTAGAGATCACCTGGTTCAATTATCCTCCATTCAGAATCAGAGAAACAGAGGTCCAGGGGAAAAAAAACCAAAAAAACAATTTACCAAGGTTATCCAGAGTCAGGATTTGAACCCTAACTTCAGAGCTAGTGTTTCTGACACTCTACTACTAGGCTCAAATCTTCTTGAGGTCTGCTCACAGCTGTGAAGGCCTATACAAGGCCATTACAGCCCCATAGGAAATGAACTGTACCCTCTTTCTTTATCTACCTTCCAGAGATCCTAAGAACTCCTAAAAATGAGGTAATATGTATCTGGTCTTTAGGCCCTTGGATTCATCCTGCCCACTCTTGTGCTATCTATTCCAGTGACTATTTCCTGCTTGGCCATTATCAGAGAGAAGGAGGGAACAGGGCATCATGCCTTTGGCAGCACATGACATCTACAATAGGTTGGAAATTATTCTTGCTTACAGTGTTTCACATTTGGCATTCCTTGAAAAGTCATACAATTCAGTTATTAATAAAAAGCTTTGGAGTTGGAAAGGAAGATTAAAGCATAGAACACTGAGTTCAGAATTGCAAGAGACTTGAGAATGCACAGGATTTAGCATGCTAGAATGGGAAGAATCTTAGAACACATTAGAGCTATTGAATCAAGATTTTTGGACTTTAAATCTATTATTCTTCTCACTACAATGCTTTGCCTTTCAATGAAGTTGAGAAAGTTGGGAACACCAAAAAGGAAAGAGATACCATGCATTAAAAACAACTGCAATGAATACCAAGTCTTCCTCCAACTAATAATTTTCTAACTGGGATGCTGGGTCTAAAGGATAGGGAAACATTTACCTTTACTAGTTCACTAACTTACTTAGTAGATTGTCCCAAAGAGTTAGTGGAGGTATGTCTGTGAGGGGGTGGGGTTTGTATGTCCATCCTGGGTTTTCTCCCTGTGACAAAAGTCTAAGATGGTGGACCTGGAGACAGAAGACTCAAGAGAGCCTGATCTGAGTTCTAGCTTTGATAGTTTCTAGCTGTGTGACTCCCCTCCTTTGAGATCAATAAAATAAAAGAGCGGGAACTTTTAAGACCCCTTCCAGCTTTTAACAAGCTTTTCTGTGATGTTATCTCACCACAAAGGCATGACTTGAGGCACATCACTTCATTGCCTCAGTTTCCCACATTTTAGACAAACAAAAGGTCAACATCATTTACTACTCATTTTCTTCTTATTAGCTTTGCAGGGATGAAAAAGTTAGCCTTCCCCAAAGGGAATGTGAATATTTCTGTATGTCACTATACACACAGAGGAGCAGAATCAGGGGTAACAAATATTCCTCATCTTTCTCCAGTTACCTACACATCCTCTGTTTGAAAATGCTTATCCTATATACAATGAATTTCACTGTAGTTTAAAGCTTATCCTGACATTCATTCAATTCAGTTTACTAGAATCACAAATAGAGGGATTTGTAAATCACACAGAGAAAAGGGGTTGCCAAGTTTTGGAAAATCCTGAATCTCGGATCTGTCTCAGGGCGAATCTTTCTTCTATTGTTCTATATGATTTAGAGGTAAAATTTCAAAAGATATTTTAAATTATTTGCTTGTAACTGAATTAATCAACAGGTCTCTCATCAAAACTTCACTTGATGTTGAGGAGGATTTTGAGAGTTTATTTTTTCCTGATAAATGGAATTTCAAATTCTAAAATGGTTGGAGTCAATACTTTTAATGCTGATGAGACTGTTATTCATGCACTTTAGTCATGTCTGACTCTTTGTGACCTATTTGGGATTATCTTTCCAAAGGTACTGAAATGGCTTGCCATTTCCCTCTCCAGCTTATTTTACTAATGAGGCAAACAGGGTGAAGTCACTTGGCCAGAGTCACATAGTTAGGAAGTATCTGTGACTCCAGACTTAGCACTGTGCATAGTGAACCACCTAAGTGCCTAAAATTAAGGATCTAGATTCTAAATCCCTAGAAGACAAATAATAGCTTTTCTTGTCAGTTCCTCCAGTCCTTCAGAGACATTTTAAAATCATTCATAACTGTTTATTGGTACATTGAGTGAAGGTCACATTCCTCTCCCACATTCAGGGCTCCCCACAATCTAGAACCAGCCAAATTTCTCTCACATTATCCTCTTCCATGCACTCTTTACTCCAGCCAAACTAGACAAATGCTCGTGTACTTAGGCTTTTACTTATGCTGTTTTCTTTGTTTAAGCTATCAAAGTCCTATCCATCCTTCAAAATCCAACTTAAAGGCCACTCTGATCCCCTACTGAATAATAACCCCTCCCTCCAAACTTCAGAGAGAATTTTGTGTGCATCTCTTTAATGCACTTACATAACATTGTGATTTAGTTATTTGTGGTGTCTTAGCTTCCTATTGCATTATTAAGTTCCTCTAGTATAGGGACATTGTCTCATTTAAACACTGTCTCCCCAGCAAGCTCACTGAGTATTCTGCATGCAATAGATACTTAATGTTTTTTGACTGAGACAAGTTCATAAAAGCTGCCAAACACTTCAACTCTCATCTATGTAATATATAAACAAATCAAACTGGTTAAAAACTGGTTGAATTTTCAGAATCAAACTGGTTAAAAAAATTTAGAAATTAATCTTCCTTCCACTGCCTCATCTCTATTTCCCTTCCAAGAAAGAAGCTGGCTATTTCTTTGCCAATTGGAACCTCCAAACAGAATGCAGCCTCAGGACATATGTGCTCACCTGTCTCTGAGCGGCAACAAGTTGTTCCTCCCTTCAAGAGATCACTGGGCTTCTCCTGCTGACAAACAAAGCCCCGACACCATTCACAAGGCCTCCTTATCCGACAGCAGCTAGAATACAAGAGAGGCAAGAAGAAAATTTGAACATTGATTTAGACAATTAACAGCAGCCAAAAGCCATGTCCAAGCCTGCTCCAGAAAGGGAATGCCTGGACTTTATCTCCCTCCTGACTAGGGCTGAGGGGACATGGGCATTATGAGAATCAATATGTCTGTAATATATGGGGAACAGTGAGCAAAGGGGAGAGGAAATAGAGGCAGATTACATCAATATAAGGAAAAGTCCCATAATGTAAGGGGTTGCCTACAGAGGTAGAGAATTCACCTCTTTGAGCAGAAACAGAATGATTCCTGTCAGAGATAGTGAAGAAAGCAACTAAACATGGTGGATTAGAATGATCCCTCAAGTTTCTTCTAACCCTAAGATTTAGTGACATTTTTATTCCCTTCAGTTGCAAATATGGAAGTATCAGAATCACTTTCTCATTTCATAATGTTTTCATAGAATCCTTTGAACTCTTTCCTTGAACTCTGGCATTCTCTCTTTTCCCCAGAGGGCAGCATACCTAGCTGTCTCCCAGATAAGAGAATTGTCTTCATAGATAAACATTCCTAAAGGCCTTTGGATGAAGTTCCAAGATTCTGTTTAAATAGAGCATGACTATTAAGAAATAGTTGTTAAGGATGAGACTGAGAAAATTGGGTATTTCCAATATCATCCATGTCATCTACTTATTTAAAGAAAAGAATTTGTATAGCCTGACATAACCCATGGGAAAAACTTGGTGGGAGTGGGAGGTAGAGCAAGGGAATGATTCACAGTTTTGTATTCTGGACTCCTAAAGGATCCTGATGACCCAAACTATCAGGTCACTGAAAGCATGACATATTTGTGGACATATGTCATTACCAGAGTATTGCAAGGTCAGAGTTACAAAAGATAGATACAGGGTCAGCCTACTGTTCCTGTAAATTTAAACTGTCTTAATTCTTTGAATAAAATATGAATGAATAAATTGTTTCCCTGGGGAAAGGATACTTATTAGTATGTAAAGCTCTGATGTACAAAGCCCTGGACTTGAAGAAATCAGTCAACTGTTGCAGAATCCAGAAGTAGAAGAAGAGAGCTTTGAATTCACCCAAACCCAGATTCTTAATTTTTGCCAAATCATAGATTCCCCTTTGGTGGTATGGCAAAGCTCATAAACTCCCTTCTCAGAATGATTTTAAATACACAAAATAAAACACACTGTATTACAAAGGAAGTATATTATACTAAAATAATTATCAAAATGTATTTTTAAACTGAATTTATGGCTCTCAGGTTAAGAACCCCTGATCTAGTCAAGCCTTCTCATTTAACAGCTGAGGAAGCTGTGATCCAGAGAAGGAAAATAAATGACTTTTTCAAAATCATATTGATTCTTAGTTGGAGAGTCAAAATTCAAATCCAGTTCCTTGGATTGCTCATAGCATAGCCTGATTAATGTTGGAAAGGGAATTTCATTCATTGAGTGTCAGATTATCTAGAACAACCCTTTCATTTTACAGATCAGAAAACTGAGTCCCAGAGAAGGAAACAGAATCAATCCTCTAAAATCCTCCAGTGAGATTAGGATAGAGTCAAGACTTTGATCCCTTTTCTCCTTTCTAGTATTGTGCTCTTTCCATTACCCCATATCTGTCTCTACTGATAATGTGTGAGCAGGATTTACAGGAGCAGATGAGGGGAAGAAAGAAATTGAATTCTACGAAGTAGGAAAACTATGGTTAAAAATAAGAACAACTAAGGTAAACTGCTACATTAGTCTATTTTGTCTTAAAGGAACATCAGACTATGTTGAAAGAGGACTGAGAAGATTTCTGTAATTTATAGAGAAGATTCTTATAGGAACAAAAAATGTCCATGGCAGAAAGTAAAGAAGTTTCATGATGCCAATAAAGGGTATATAGTCTCTACTCTACCAACCCATACCTTCTATCTATATATTAGATATCTATATATCAGCTCAAATTCTGCATCCTTTATGAAGTCTTTTTTTGGAGATTCTAGACCCTGCTTTCTATCTGGATAGCTGTTGCCTGATAGTTTGGGATACATAGTTATACTGTGGTTTTTTAATTCTATAAGTGTCTTTCTTTTTTTTAGTGTTTTCCCTCAGGGTAATTTATTGAGTTACTCCCCCCACATTTAATTACTTTCTTAGTGGTTTGGTTGTTATCCTTCAGATAAGGAAAGGACCAAAAAGGTATTACTATGTTAGAGTTAAGTTACTATGTATCTGACTGCGGTTGATTAGACTAACAAGTTCAAAATGCTCTACCACAGATCAGGCTCACATAGTCCATGTGAACAATTGGGGTAGATTCTCAAAATTTGCACATCTTTCATTTCTCTTGAGCTACTTCAATTTTGTTTTGCTCCTAGAGCACAGCATCTTTTCTGATAAGGGTACTACATCATGCTAGATGATCCTGTGCTAGTGTCTCTCACATTATTCAATCAATTCTAAAATTCTTGAGAGAAATGTTGAGAATGTCCTTGCATTGCTTTTTCTGACCACCATCTTACATTGGATATCTGAAAAGCAAATTATTTATTCGTGTTTGGCTTTCCTTGTAGGAATGCTTCAAATGTCTCCTTTTTTATTAAATGTCTATCTTTTTTTTCACTGATCATTAGTTTCAGGTTTGTGGCATATATCAACTTGGGTTGATTACCTTTTGCTCTTTGGAACACATCATTTCATTACCTTCTGTAGTTTAGGCATAGAATAGTTTTATATTATTCAAATTTTCTTTCCTTTACATTTGAAAGCCTTTCTCCAAGTATAAGAAACTTGAAGAATTGAGCTGTTACATTTAATGACAACTGTCTTCTAGTTTGCACCACAGGGTTCTTTTAATAGGTATTTTGTTTTCTATGTTTAGATAGTCTGGGTAGTTTTCATATATTATTCTTGCATTTTGGTGTTCAGCTTTTGTGATCTGTCATGTTCTTCAGGGGGACTGATTTTCTTTAAATTGTCTCTACATACATATTTTTCTTATATAGTGGTCATATTCTTGCAATGCTATTGTTTTTTGTTTTCTCTTCTTCCAGATTGTCCTTCATTTCTGTGGATATGCATGCATTCCTAATCAGTTGTTCTCTCTTAGATGAGATACTATTAATCATTTCTCTTGTGAAGGTCATAAATTATGCTGTCATAATTCTTATTTTATTCTTGAATCTTTCAGAAAACATCCTGTGGCATAGTTCTATATTCCTTTGGAAATCCACAAGGTTCTCTGAGTATTCAGGTGTTGATTCATTTCCCTTTGTCATATAAAATTCAAAGATGTTTGGACTCATTTGGATGATCTGGAGGTGACTTTTCCTATTCCTATTTACTTTCTCGAGATTTTTAATGGAGTTATCTTACTCCTGAGATCTTTGGTAATTTCAGCCTTTCTTGCTCTTATATTCCCCCTATCATTAACTTCTTGATTATTTCCTCTTCAATGACCATTTTTCTGGGGGCTATCTCAACTCTTCCCCAGTGGGTAATTCATGTTTTACTAGGTTCAGTCCCAAGTGTCTTCTGGGGAAAGGAACTGAACTGGTCTTAGTTGGATGCCAATCCCCTTTCTTTCAGGTATGGTGGAGTCCCCACCCATGCTCTTACTAAGCAATTGATACACTATAGCAAGGATGCAGCCACCCTAGGAAGAGTTAACTTCTGTTTACCTCTTCTGAACATGGTGGGGGGGATAGAGTAAGTTGATTCTATTACTTGTTGCCTCAGAATGGTGTTGTTGAGGTAGGGCCATGGATGGGATGGCAGCAACATCTTAACAGCAACAATAGAGCAGCAAGGAAACTACTGAGCAGATCCCAGACTACAAGTCTATGGATTAGGTTGGATTGTCCTACCAGACCATAGAAGCCAGTAAAGGAGGGAGCACTGAGTGAGTTAGGAATTGGCTTTCTCTGACATTAATTCATCAGGCTGTTACCTGAGTTGGACCTCAGAGACAGCTATAACTCTTGTGCTTAATTGCTACTTTGGAAAAGCTTGGGAGATTGTGAGGATCAGAAAAAAATGTCTGTTCCTCCAGCTTGTTGTTCATGGAACACAGAACTCCTGGGTTGCTCACTTAAAGATAGGCAGCCTTTTATAGTGGAAAGAGTTTTAGAAAGAACTTTTCTTGTTCTATTGTTGCCTCAGTGCCAGTATCAATGGCATGATACTGAACTTAAGAGGTCTCAGTTTTTTCATTTTTAAACTGGAGATGGAATAACATGACCCCAAGTATCTCTTTCAGCTCTAAAAACATATGCTTCAGTGTCCTGAAAAAATTAATACAATACCTAAAGGAGTCAAGAGGACTTCCAACTGCTATTTATCAATTATATGACTGTTGGCAAATCAATGTTTCCAAGCCTCAGTTTTGGAATTGCACTAGGTGATTTATAAAGCCTCTCCTAACTCTAAAACCTATTATTGTATATTGTATCATGCTGAAATGGAGCTTTTTTAAAAAAAGTTCATAAAACTTGGCCTAGGATCAGTGGTTCTTAAACTTTTGTTCTTATTATTCCTTTATATTATTAAAAATTATTGGGGATCTGTCTAAAAAGTTTTTATATGAGATATATTTATAGACATTTAGCATATCAGAAATAAAAACTAATTTTGAATATGTAGACCCTCTGAAAAGATTTTAGACACCCTCCAGGATTCTCTAGACCATGTGTGAGAAACACTTGTCTAGATGAACAAAGTCAGTACTTACTGTATTAGCACACAGATCCCAATGAGGACAACCAAGGCTACTATGGAAACCACCACCAGGGCAGTGATAGTCTGTTTCTTCTGATTGGCTGCCACCACTGCAAGGAGATCTGCATGTTCACATCGTGCCCCAACATATCCAGAATGGCATCTGTGGAGAAAAAAAATAGTCAGTGATGCTCTATGAGGATAGCTTGGGTGGCAATAGAATAGAGGTGTTAAGACTAACAGGGAAGCAGAAAAGAAGAAAAAGAACACTGTATGGAAAGGTCAGAGGACCTAATCTTGGGCCTGCTTTTTAAATCCTGTTGAGTCTAGGCATTTTGGCTTTTTAAGCAATAATTTAAGGAGGGAGAAGAGTGATGGTGATGGTGGTGAATTAGGTGATTTTTCAGTCTAAATCCTGCAAATTCATAAAATAAGTCCAGGCTCATAAGTGACCTCAGTTCTGCTAGCAATTGTTATATGACCTAGGGAAGAGATCTTATTTCTAAATGTACGCAAAGACCTATCATAATTTCTACATATCTAATTCACAGAATGATTGGGAGAATTAATTAAAGACAACAAAATTTATGATTCTAGGATAAAAAGAGTTCCCCAAGGAGTCTTTGATCAAGTTTTCAAATAAAGAAAAGGCTAAGATGCTGAGGATGAAAGTACATTCTAATATTCCATGAAGGCCTGGCATTTTTTCTCCAATAAAGAAATTATGAGAAGATGAGATAAAATAATTGTGCTAACAAATCAAACCTGAAGTTACAGATGGGAACTAATTTTCTTTTCTCTTAAAACATCTTTTCAACAACTAATTCTAATCATAATGGTTTCAAGAGATCATATTCAAGAAGTGCTCAATCTGGAAGACTAAGAGTTTGACTCTTACCTAAAGTACTATTTGCATGACCTGATGACTTTCAAATCTTGGGGCCATAGTTTTCTTTTCTTCAAATGGGGACTTCTGTATTCAATGACCTCTAAACTCCCTTCCAGATTTAAAAACTGATGATACTCTGCTCTATGATCACACCCTTGGAAGTACAGTACAGTGAAAAGATTGGTGGATTCAGATTTGGAGCACTAAGTACAGATCTTGCCTTTGCTATTTGCTGCCTGTGAGGTTCTGGACCAAGTCACTCTCACTGAGCTTCAGTTTCCTCCTTTGTAAAAAGGCAGGAGTTAGATTAGATGAGCTTTAGAGACTATCTCCCTTTCAAATTTATGATCCTTGAATTTCTGAACCTCAGTTTTCTCCCTTGTAAAATATGGGAGCTCAGATAGTCTTTAATGTCCATTCTCAATTTTAATATTAAATATCAAAATTCAATTTAATATTTAATTAATATTCAATTTAGTATTCAGCTCTAGATTTAAAAAATTCCTATGCAGTGATAATTTAAGTGGCAGAAGAAGCAGTAGTTTGTTGCATATAAAAATCTAACTCATCTCCTCTGACAGTATAAAAATTAGTATAAAAATTTAGAAAATTTAAAAAATTAGCTAATTCCTTATTTTTAAAAAAAATGGTAATGAGTCTACAACCCAAGCTCCCATTTACAGTAAATAGAGAAAGTAGAATATAAGCTCCTTTAGGGCAGGAGTGCTAGGTGCTAGAAATAAAAAATGACTGTGAGGAAGCCCCCAACCCCACAGATCAGCTGGGTTTCTCCCTCTTTTGTAGAGGAAATCTTCCATGTCAGAAGGAAGCCACTCTGGTCTTATGTACTTTCTGATGTAGATACTACACAGTTTTTATTTCTGTCCAGAAGACCCTCAAGATACACAAATATATAAAAACACAGGCACTCACATATGTTAACAAATTCAATTCTATATGTAGCTATTACACTAGGAGATTTTTTTTCCTTCAAAATTGTATAAAATCATAACTTGGCTAAGAAGTGAACACTGCCAATCATATTTATGATATGCCAACTATTCTGCCTATTAGATACATTCATACTTTTCATTTAATGTTCTTTTTTTTTAAACTCAGAATAAAAACATCATTTAACTTTGTATTTTCCTTATTTGTGGCAATAAAATAACTGTTACTGCTTCTATACATAAAGATAGCTCCTTTATTTTCTTATTTTAAATTTTAAAACTTTTAAGGAAATAGGTTAAGAGGCTGAGGTGTCATGAATGAAACCTTTAAGCAAGGAAGAATTCTGATTCAACCTCCAGTCTGGAAAAACAAGATTTCTGAGTATCCCATGAAGGCCCTTGGGTCATTTATATATTTGAGGAACCAATTTTCCTATGGAAAGAGATGATTGCAGGAAGTCCAGAGGGCTATGGAACATGTAGACGCCTAAGGAAACTGGTAAGATTCAAACCTTTAACATCATAGCCTGTGTTAAAGTGGGAATTGGTTCATGAATAGACAAAACAACTTGTGTTTATTTGGGTCTAAATTTCAAAATTTAGAAAATGCTTCAGATCTCAAGATATATTCTGATCATCTTTTTATGAACAATGAATCAATCACTGAGACCAGAGAGGGAAAGAGGTAGTGGGAGATCTGGAAGATGAATTTGGCAGCTGGGTGGAGGGGTGGGGGTGAGGTGAGGAGAATAAGCATTTATTAATAAATTAGACGGTGCAGTGAATAGAGCACTGGGCTTGGAATCAGGAAAACTTATATTACAGAGTTCAAATCTAGTTTTAGACACTTATGAGCTGTGTGACTCTATCCAAGTCTCTTAACTTTAATTAGCCTCAGTTTCCTCATCTATAAAATGAATTGGAAAGGGAAATGGCAAAACATTCCATCATCTTTTCTTGGGAAATCCCACATGGGCTAAGAGTTGGAAACTACTAAATAACAACATACTTCTACATTATGTAACAAAATAAGTTAAGTTTTTGTGAATGGAAGGCAGAAGGAGTAAATTCTCCAAAGAGGCAAAACTTCCTCAGGTCAAAGCCTGAGTTATTAGCAGAAGTTCTGGACTCCAGGGATCATTAGGATTAGTACTGAAAGAAAGTTTAAAGACCTTCCAGTCTAACTCCTTTTTTTCTTTTCTTTTTCTTTTTAAAGTATTTTTTAAATTACAGCTTTTTATTTGCAAAACATATGCATGGGTAATTTTTCATCATTGACCCTTGCAAAGCTTTCTGTTACAAATTTTTCCCTCCTTCCCCCCACCCCCTCCCCTAGATGGCAGGAAGTCTAATACATGTTAATTATGTTAAAATACTTGGCAAATCAAATATGTGTATACATATTTATACAGTTATCCTGCTATTCAAGAAAAATTGTATGTATAAGAAAAAAAAAAAAACCTGAGAAGGAAAACATAATGCAAGTAAACATCAAGAGATCCCATAGGCCTCTCCCTGGGTCTAATTCCTTATTTTAAAAAAAAAATGGTAATGAGTCTACAACCCAAGCTCCCATTTACAGTAAATACAGAAAGTAGAATATAAGCTCCTTTAGGGCAGGAGTCATTTGTTTCAGGACTATCTTTATTATTCCTAGCATACAGTGTGATTCCCAGAAGGATAGAGGGTAGGAGTGGTGAATTAAAATGGACTTAATTAAATAGCAAAACCAGAATACAAGTCAAAACTCTTTGGACCCAAAATTGAATGTTCCTTCTATTTCATCATAGGCCTAGAGCAAGGTGGAACAAAGTCTCAGCTTCTCCTACAGTTCTGTTTACCCATTTGTAAAAATGAAACTCACTTGATTTTCATCAAGGGAAGGTTAATGAGAATTAACTGATCCACATAAAGAGCCTAGTGTAACTGGATGAAAGGGGAAGCATTCAAGCATTCCAGCCAGGTGTATGCTTTCCCCCAGGTCTTCCCCTCCCCCTCGGTCTCCACCTTCTTCCTTTTCTTTTCCCCCAGCAGTAGATGATTAAATTCTAAGACCACAAGGATGCTTTGGTGTTTCACCAGGAGCAAATATTGTGGCTGGGTGTATTTCCATTTTTTAAAAAGAAGAATTAAAATGTCTATGAAGTAAGCACAAGCCTTCCAGGCTCTCAGATAAACTGCCAACACTGGCAGCACAGTCAAGGTGTTTGGTCAGAAAACCTAGTTGGAGCTTCTCAGTTTTCTAAATATTCTCCTCAATGTGCAGGGCTCTGTGGGGGAACCAGAACCAAAGACCAAATAGCCCAATTCCCAATCAACAAAGTAATTGTTGTTGGGCTAGAGAGAAAGAGCTCTATCACAGGAACTCAATCTGTGGGTAGGTTTTCCATCAGGATGAGATCTTGTTTAGGAAATTTCTGCTCTTACCCTACTCTCTAGAATGCTGACATGTAAAGACTGACTCATTAGACGCCAGGATTGGAAGGAATTTTTAACTCGATATTGATGTAACAATTGGTCAATAAACATTTATTAAGCACTTACAATATGCCAGGTACTGTGCTAAATGCTGAGGATAGGAAAAGGCAAAAGACAGTCCTTGGCTTCAAGGTTTTCAAAATCTAATGGGGGAGACAAGTGGACAACTATGTAAAAACAATCGAATATAGGATGAATAGGTCATAACAAGAGGGAAGGCTAGAATAAAAACTTATTGAGAAAGGCTTCCTGTAGAAGCTGGTTTATTAATTGGGACCCAGAAGCCAGGAAGGTCAGTACATGTAAAAGAGGAAGAGCATTCATTCTAGGCCAGAAGAATATACCCAGAGCACAGAGATGTGGGGTCCCGTTTGGCAAACAGCCACAGACCAGGTTACTGGACAGAAGAGTATTGGTGGGAGTAAGGTGTATTAAGACTGGAAAAGTAAGAGGGGAAACTGTTATCAAGGGCTTTGAATACCAAAAGGAAGATTTTGTATTTGATCCTGGAGGCAATAGGGAGCCACCAGAATAGACTGAGCCTGTGACAAAGTCAGAGCTACATTCTAGGAATGTCACTTTGATGATTGAATGGAGGATGAGTTGGGGGAGGGAGAGACTTGAAGCAAGCAGACCCTCTAGCAGGTCACTGCAATAGTACTGGAGTGAGGTGATGAGGGCCTCATCATGGAGGTAATGTCAGGAGGGAAGGGGGCATATAAGATTTGTTGCCAAGGTGAGAATGATAGGCCTTGGCAATAGATTGAATGTTAGGGAGCTGGAAGGGTTGAGGGGAAAATGAGTTTGGTTTAGGACATATTATATTTAATAAGTCTACTGGACATCCAGTTTGAGATGACTGAAAGCAACTGGAAATTCAAGATTAGAGGTCAGCAGAGAGATTGGGACAGGATAGGTAGATCTGAAAATCATCATTGTAGAGACAGTAATTGAATACATGACAACTGATGAGATCATCCAATGTAGTATAAAAGGAACTTGGAAGAGGGCTCAGAATAGGGCCTTTTGGGGGAGGGAAGAGACATGTGTAGGTAAAGGGGTATGATTTGAAAGAGGATCCGGAGTATCAAAGGAGTAAAAAGATTTGTCAATGGCTACCCCATAAGTTCCTACAACAGAGTCACCAACTGTTCATCATATTATAGAAATAACACTGGTTTTGGAATCAAAAGATCTGAATCAGTGCTGGTCCTAGGAAAGTCATGTGACATCTGTTTTCATTGTAAAATAGGGAGATGTATGTGTGTGTGTAAAAATAATATTTCTACTACTTTAAAGAGTTGCTATATGTAATGTATTTTGTAATCATAGAACCTTATATGGAATTCAAATGAGCTATTATCCTTATTCTAATAATCTTTATAATGTGACAGACTCCTGTGCCTATATAAATCTAGGATATAGCTAAATCCCACCAGAGTTACCAGGATCATAGAAAGACAAATTAAGTATATAGAATTCACGGTACCCTTTGCAACTTGGCCTCTTTTGAAAGACAGCCCCTTCTCTCAAGCTCTCCCCGCTCCCAATACACAAGTAATAATCTCTTTGTTCCTTATTACCACATCCACACCTTTGTTCTCCCAACAGTACTGACAGCTTCTCCTTTGAAGTTCATGGCTTTAGATTTATACAGCAGTCTGGTCTGAGTTCTGTTATTTCTCCATATAATTGTTATTCTTAATCCCAAATAACTGAGTTTACTGAGCACTGAAAATGGGCAAGGTACAACATAAAGTGCTGAGATATAAATGAAAAAAATTTAACAAAAAACCATTCTGCCTCAGAAAAGTTTACATTTTCTAGCATGCACATAAATAAGTAAAAATAAGTTAATGAAAGGAGACAGCAGTCATAAGTGAGGGATCAAAGAAAGTTTCCTGGAAAAGGTAGGACTAGGTCTAGAGTGTAGTCTAAGACTTGAGGGTCTGTACAAAGACAAAGAGGTAGGAGATGGAAAATGAGCTCAGGGAATAGCTAGCAGGATACTATTATGAAAAAAAGTATAGAAAAGCAGGACTGCTTCCATAGAACCGAAAGGGACTTTGAAGATTCCCTCCAACCCTTATACAAAGTCTGAATTCATTTGCCATAATCTCAAGAGGTTGGAGTCAGATTCTGGAGGGCTTTAAATGCCTGGTTGAGAAATTTGTGTTTTATTTATCACAGAGCTGGAAAAGAGTCACTAAGGATTTTTCAGATCTGAACTTTAAGATGATTTCAGCAGATGTGGGGACCATGGCTTAGAAAGGAGATTGGAAGCAAGGAGACCAATTAGGAGGCTACTGCAATAGTTCAGGCCAGAGGTGATAAAGACTTGACTAGGTTGTTGGCCATATGAGAGGGGAAAAAAGAAAAGATGTGAAAAACATTATGGGGCAAATTAGATAAGAATAGGCAACTGCTTGGATGGGAGGGGGAAGGAAACAGACAAGTCAAGGGGGATTTTGTGACTCTGGAGGGACAGGAGGATGATGGTCCTTTTCCAGATGCTCAATTAGGAATTCTGGCACTTGGGACAGAGTCAGTTCTCAAGGGACTGGGATGGTTAGCAGCAAAAAGGGATGGAGATCTTCTTTTTGGTTGAAGTAGACTGGAGGTCATAATTGGGTCTGAAGTGGGCAGAAGTTGGGGTGGAGAAGATTGAATTAAATAAGGACTTATTGGAGATTAAAGGAAAAAGACGTCCTTTAGGGCTACAAGTGACAGCAACAAAGAAGTGGACAGGAAAAAATGAACTTTAGAGAAGTGTCTGCTGAGTGATAGCCACAGAAGAAGGATCTGAAAGGGGTATTATATAAAAAGTAATTCTCCATTTATGCCTGGCTGGCCTGTGTGCCAGGCAATGAAGATGCTATATGCTGTATTCAGTAAAAACATAAATTCCAGTGAGTAGATTCCATCCAAAGATGGAAGGCATAAGAAAGGAAGAGGTCTAGGATGAAGAAGAGTTTGTAAATAAGAGGGTGGAAAAGTAAGAGGAACTGAGGAAAGCTAGCTCTGGATTTATTATTGGGTGTGCAGGTCCCCAGGCAAAAAGGTACATCACTGAAGAAAGTCTGAGTGGTAAAGTGGATCCTGAAAGAGGAACAAGATGGTCAAGACTCACAGGACCTCAGAAGGTGACAGCACAGGGTCACCCAGAAAGAAAAAAGGGAGGGATATTCTTCTGGATACTGGCTTCTAGGGGAAATCTCTGGTCATCTTAGTTCCTCAACATAAATAATAACTTTAGAGAATAAGCAGGATTGGGAGATGAAGATTTTATTCTAATTTAAATAGTTGGGATCAGTGTTGTCTTACCTTACTTGTTTCCCTCAACTAGATTGAAAGCTCCTTGAGGTCAGAGATTTTATCTTTTTATCCTGAAGCTCTATCATAGGCCATACACTAGTAGTTGCTTAACAAATGTTTGCTACAAGTAAAATGAATATATATCTGTTTCTTTGTTCCCATTTTTGGGCTCCTACAATCATTTGTCAGACTTAAATCATTCAAAAAGCCTCAGGAAGATCCCTTTCTTAACAGCTCCCAAAGTGATCTGACCTTGACTTAAATAGATTCAAGAAAGAGATTTCCATGCAACTAAGAAACAAAACACCCCCCCCCCCCCAAAAAAAAAAAATCTTACCCACTTAGAAACACTTTTCCAAGATTCACAGAAATGAAATGAGGTAACTTAGAGGGAGTATTTTTCTTGGCTTTTTGGTAACTTGGTCTCATACTTTTTGGTGGGAAGCAGATTCTGAGATGCTCAAATACCTTGAAATATTTTGAATAAATATGAAATTTCAAACTATGTCACTGAGAGCTGAGATCAACATGCCTAAAACTTTTGGTTATCTTTTTTTGTTTGTTTTTATCCCCCAAAGGTAGGTTTTATATGAGTAGTTTTGGGTTACAAATTAATTTAAGAGCTTGGGTATATGCTTAGCATAGAAATATTCCATATTGATTTCCTACTTGGTAATATCATTGTTCTCAAGACAAAAGTACTGAAGTATGACCATTTCTAGTCTTGTATCCCACAAATTTATTTATGTTGATACTGTTCTGAAATAGATATTTTTCAAATTTAGCTTTCTAATACAGATAGAGGTTAGGAGGGATTTACGAGAGTGGAGGTAGGGAGAGACAGAGGGCTAATCTTAGATATAAATTGTCAATAGTAAGTATTATCATTGGGTATCTTTGTTGAAAATTATCTGTATATTCCCAAGTCAATTTTAACTCCTCCCTCCCCTCCTGTACTTTATGGCATCAAAAGCCATTTTACCCCAATTACAGCACTGTACCTGTGGGAAATTTGGTTCTGAATAATATTGTTTTCATAAAGCTTACATTTCTAGGGCCATAATCTTAAAAGAATTCAAATGACTGGTACATTTGTATTTCACTCCCTATGACTACAACTAGCTGGCTAGGGATTGTTTCAATGTTCTGTCGGGATATACAAATATTTACATGACTTCCTCTCTTGCTTTCCCACATTGATCCAAATACAGGTTGGACTCTACCACCAGCCAAGTTTTGCTGTTATAAAACCTAATTATGGTCAGTAATCAGTAGTGTTTTCAGCATGTATCTATTGCTTACTATTCAGAAAGGCTCCCATCCCCCATTTAGGCAAAAGCCATCCTTTCTTGCAAATAAGTCTCTTCTGTACCCCAAAGAAATAAAGACTGTCTCTTGTCTACCTCATAGCAACATAGTGAAGCTCTCTCAAATTTGAGAATGAAAGACAAAAAATTTTCTTCCTGGTCAGAATGTGGATGTCTGTTTATCACTATTTATCATAGATTAAGTGAACAATCCTGTCCAGCTCTTGGGGCATCAGTTAATGAGTGACCTAATTAGTAATGCCAATACTGATAAGTAATAAGAATGGCTATTTAAAAAAATTATGCATAAAAATTATGGAGGATGTCACAGTGCTTCACAAATATTGACTAAGCCTTGTATAATTTCTAAGAGAGAAGGAGGTGGTTGGGCTATGTTATACTTCATCAAAAACTTTGCAAAGGAGAAAGCTTCAATTCAAACAACAACACGATACAAGAAGAAAACCAAATTTATCATTTAATTCATAGGCTACTAGTCTAGCTTCCAAATCACAGAAACTTAGGTCTGAACAGGACTTCATAGTTTATCTGAGAGAGGAAATTACTTGCCCAGGAAGACTCAAGACTGGTGTCCCTGTCTATAACTCCTTTCTAATCTGCTGTTCAATGAATACTCTCTAAATATCACTTTGGTCCAATCCAGGCTCAAAAATGTTCAGTATTTCTCCATTGAATTTAGAATCAAATCCAAATTCATCAGGTTAGCACTGTGCCTTCCATAGTCCTCCACCAATTGACCTCAGTTTACCCTTTCAAAATGACAAACATTTACCTTCTGCTTTCCCTCTGCTCTAAATAAACCCATGTTAGTTAAAAGTAGGCTCCTCATAGTCCCTTGAGGAAGCCTTGTGTTCTCATATTTCTAAATCTCTTGCATGGATTGCTCTCCCTACCTTCTCTATCCCTTTTCAAATCCTATTCATTTTCATGTAATCATACTTTACTTTAGAGTTGGAAGGACTTACATCCTCCATTGTATAGATGATAAAACTGAGCTGTAGCTAGTGAATAGAAGAACCAGAATTCAAACTCCAATCATCTGACTCAAAATTCAATGTTCTTTGCACCTTACTGGATTGTTTCTACAATCTAATTTCTTCTGTATAACTTTCTTTGACCTCCATTATATTTATTATATGTATGAACCAAATACTGCCTAGGGGTACCAAAGTCCTTCTCTGATGCACCCTCATAAAATACCCTCAGACAACTTTTTGGAGGCTTTTGGATTATATTCTATTTAATTATCTATACAATTTATCTTGGGATCCCCAACACCAACTTAATAAATCTTGTTGAAAGGATGACCTTGATATTCATCGGTAGCATTCTTCTCAAGTCTTGTGCCTAGGAGCATGGAGGTGAGCATGAGCTCTTTAGGGTCATGCCAATGGAATGGAGACTCTGTTAAGGCTTGTTAAGTTGAGACAACTTTGAATATGGACTAGTTGACATTTGGAAGCAGCAGGGCACTGTGATTGCTGAGAGATCTGGCTGATTCTGCAATCAGAGGATCTGGATTTGCTTCCCATCTTTGTTCCTTGCTACCTGAGTAACCCTGAGCAAATCCTAATTGAAGTGAAGTCAGTGGACTAGATCTCTTTTGTGTTTCCTTCTAGCTTGAGTCTATGATCCAATGCAAATAGAATGTGAAATACCATGTGATGTATTAAAAACAAAATGCCCAAAACAATAACAACTAACCAGTCATTTAATAAAACAAGGAAAGGGCCAGCTAAATAGCACAATAGATAGCACTGGCCCTGAAATCAGGAGGTAACGGAGTTCAAACTGGACTTCAGACACTTACTAGTTCCTAGCTGTGGGATTCTGGGCAAGTCACTTACCCCAATTGCCTTAGCAATCACCCCCCAAAAAAGACATGAGGGGTTGTAATGTAAATTATTGAGATGTATATAACATGTAGCCCATAGCACTCCAAAGTTCAGCCGGAGCTAGAAAGAAAAATAGGGAGGAAAAGAAAGGAAGAAAGGAAAGAAGGCAGAATGGACATAAGGGAGAAAGAAAGAAGGGAGGGAAAAAAGAAAAAGGAAAAGGAGAGGGAAAGACATGTTACCTTTACACATACATATATTATTTCCCCAATAAGACAGTAAGCATCTTGAAGAGAGCAACCCATATCTCATTCTTCTTAAGATTTCCCCATGTTTCCAGTATAGTGTTTCCATGATTGATCTTTCTCTCCACTATCAGCTGTTAGAGACCTTTGTAACCATCTCCTTTTGTGGGAAATGATCTATTAGGCCTACTATTTTATGCTGGTCAATAGAACCACACCTACACCTGGGAATTCAGAAGTCCACAGACCAGGAGATACTTACTTACACGCTGGTTTCTCCTCTTCCACCAAAAACCTACAAGTCCCATGAAAGCAGAATTGACTGTGGGAATCTGGACAGTCATTAAAATGTGAAACCACTGCAGCTGCCATAGGGGGACCTGCTGGGACAAGAAAAGGAATGGAGTTAGACATTAGGTGAAATACATCATGATCATTCATTCAGTAAACACTTATTAAGTGTTTGCTTTGTGCAGAATACTATGTTGGCAGTAGATGGATATGTCATCCCATTGCCCACAAAGGAATGATTGTGGGCAAATGTTATTTGATGCTAAATTTTTAGGAGGGAACACCAAACTTTGTCTGAATTCCCTAATGAAACATGAGTTATTTGATCCATGTGTGAGGCATCATGATGTCATGGAAAGTACATTGAACTTATAAGAACAGTATTTGAATCGTGATTTACCATTGGTTTAAGTTTGCCAAGCCTCAGTATGCTCATCTGTAAAATAGGGCTGATATGTACAATACCTATTTTGGAGGGTTGTTATATGATTCAAATGAGATAATGTTTATAAAGGACTCGGCTAACTTTAAAGCATTAAGTAAGTGTACATTATTATTATTATACACATTTAATAGTCAATTTAAGTGTTCTTGGCAAAGTGAGATGTGATGTCCATCATATAAATTTCAGCTGCTTAAGGATGACATTTTCAACCTTTTTATTGGGGAGGTGCTGTAGAGAAAGGATTAAGGGTTATTGGAAGTTGCTAGGATAATTCTCTTAAATACTACAGCATTTTCCATTTGAAAACCAACATCAATTTTACTATTTCTCTCAACTCATTTTATAAATAAGGGAGTTGAGGAGCAAGAAAGGAGTTTAAGACACATTTAATGTCTCACTGCAAATTTCAAGCACAGCTGGCATAAAAATCATTGGCCCAAGTTTAGAAGCAGCTGTGTCACTCTGACTGCCACCCACAGTCTCTTAAAAGCTTGGAATCAAGTCATATGTCTGTGACAACATTGCTAGCATCACACCTGAATAACATACAGTATATCAGAGTTGAAAAATCCCTTGAAAATCATTTAATCCAACCTTCTCCTTTTTTACAAATGATGAAACTGAGACTTAAGAGAAAATCCAGTAAGATCCATGGTCACTAGAAGCAGTGGAAAAAAGAACTGGATTTGAAATCAAAAGATGTAATTTTGAATTCCAGCTCTGCTCCTTTTTAGCAAGTCACTTTCTCTCTCTAAGTCTCGAAGATTCAGGTTTTTTTTCACCTGTAAAATGGAGATTAGATAATCCATCCTCTCAAACTTGTTTTCTTTTTTTCTTTTTTTTAGGGGGTGGTAAGAGTTTGAGATCTATATGAGTCTTATTTGTGACAGGCTGTCTCCATTTCAAATCCATCCTCTCTTGCTTCCTGGTAACCCCTATCCTACCTCTTTTCTCTGAGATTCTGTATCTGAAATGGTCATGCTAGAAATTACGTGTGAAATGCTGTACTCCATTGGACTTTACCAGTCAATCCCTGTTTATCTACCTGCAGAGATGAGAAATCAATGAGACATTCCTCAGTGAACCCCACCCTGTCTGTGACACTCTTGTCTGTCACCTGCATTAATGGAACATAGGCATTCCATAGAGAATGCAAGAGAAATGAGAGGAATTTGGTATAACCTGGTTGTGTCAAGTCCCAAGAGGAGCTCCTCAGAAGACCCTCATTGTCCTGCTTTGTGCTGCTGCTGCTATATTCTCAAGATGATCACATCAAGCACATCCAGATGCCCCTTGGCCCTTATTCTTAACTAAAATTATGCCTGATATCTTTTCCTTGTCTAAGTTAAAATGTCTGAAATAATGGGACAAATTCATGAGTCAGTAAGTTACTTTCATAAAGGCCTCTAAATTTCAAAGTACCTTCAAGAATTGGGTTTGAATCTTTGCTCTTCTACCTAGTATTTGTGGAACTTAAGATACTATAGACTAGATACTCTCTAAGGTGCCTTTCAGTTCTAAAATTATATGTGGCTTATAAATAAATGACAGAGGTAGGATGTGGCTGAAGGCACTTTTCTGCCTCTCAGGGCAGGTACTTTTCCTATTATCTAGCACTGAGGTAAGCTGGTGGCACAGAAGGAAAAAAAAAAAAAAACAAAACACTGGACTTGGAATCAGGAAGATCTGAATTCAGATCCAGTCTCAGCTATGTGAATGAGCAAGTCATTTAAAGTCTATTTGGCTCAGATTTTTCAACTATAAAAATGGAGATAATAGCACCTACTTTATAAAACTATTATGAAAATTAAATGAGATAATATTTGTAAAAGTGTTTGATACAGTGTCTGGCACAGTATAGGTACTAAATAAATACTCTAAATACTTATTATCTTTCCTATCCCTACCCTGCCTTTGCCAGGGACTACATTTCAGATTTAAAGAAAAAGAATTAGTCAAAAAAATTTGTCTCTGGCTTTAAGATTCCCACTGTTCCTTGGATTATACACATCTCTCTTCCCATATAACTGCAAGCTTGATTATTCCATTTCCATTCTCCCACAACTACCACTGCCCCACCTTAAGATTAGCAAATCTAGACATCTATGATTCAATTCTGACCCAATCCTGAGGGTCTATGCCTAACCTCAGCAACATCAGAAAAATACATGTGATTGTGATGGGAAAATTATGAGCTTGTTAAGGATAGGGTCCATCTCACTCTTACATTTACATCCTGAGCTTTGGATCATCACAGATGCTTAATAAATGTTTGTTGATTGAATTAAACATCACTATCAACCACTACCACCAAACTTTACTATCTTAAAGCCATTAAAATCACTTTGCCAGAGCTGGACCTATTAGAGACCCAAGCAATAATAAAATTCCATTTCTAAAGAATTTTTTACTTACCAAAGCTACTTTCCCATCTATTAGTTCCTAAGTAGATTGGGTATTAATCTCTTTTTGACAGATCATGATAATAATAACTCCCACCCCCAACCAGTCCCCAAACACTCCAAAACAGGTGCAAAGAAGAGAAGCAACTTGCTCAACAAAGAATATTAGTGGTAGAATACAGGAGTCTTTTCCTTTTCCCAGGCACTGTATGCTTAGGATGCCTACAAGCTCATGGTAGAGTCATCCTCTTAAAATGTGTCAAAATAGAATTTAAGATCAAATTATAGAATTAAGATATATGTTCAAATGGCGGTGATGACTATAAATATAGTCCAGATAGCCACTTTTTAAAAAGTGCTTTCCCACCCATTACCTCATGTGATGGGATGGTGACTATTGAAGGTGTGTCAGTATACCTGAGACCTCACTCCCCACTGTTACTTGTTTTGCTGATTACTCTCATGGAAATGTAAGATCACAGTATCTAGAAGTTGGAAAGAAGGTTAGAGAGCATATGGTCTAAACTTCTCATTTTATAGGTGAGAAAAATTTAGACCAGAAAGGTGAAAAGGTTTTCCTTGTCATACAAGTGCTAAGTAGAGAAGGCAGAATTCTTCTAAATAATAAAACTCCCCTAGAGTTCTGCTATCCCTTTTCTACCTTATTTCATTTTATATATTTTATTAGTAAAATTGTAAAAGACAAAACAACTTATCACAAGTACTGTCTAGTATATAACCAATAGGTTATATGGGAAATAACATAGGAGCAGAAGCAAAGAGCTTTGGTTTTTACCATAGTCTCAGTTTTGCAACTAGTTAGCTATGACTGTGATTAAGTCACTTAATTTTCATGGGAGGGAAGGAAGGGGCCATCATATATCAAATGGGGATAATAATAATATGTATTGTACCTCATACAATTGTTGTTCAATTATTCTGGTTGTATCCAACTCTTTGTGACCACATGAGGCTTTTTGGGCAAAGATATTGGAGTAGTTGATTTAAAAAATGCAAGGTAAATTATTAATACTTTCTGCTAATTAAAGCTCTCTCATTTTGTTTGTTTGTTTTTTTCCACAACCCTGAATGGCAGTGGAGATAGAGTATGAGTTGTGATTTGTCCAAATATATCTTTGTAAAGCTTGTACTGGTAGGAAGTCTATAGGTGGTGGATTAATTGAACTTAGGAGTTCCAAGCTGTAGTAAGACTAAAGCAAGCACTAAGTTTGATGCCAACAACCTCCTACAACTCATTTCTTGCATAAGAAACATTTGAAATATAATAAACACTTTAAGAAGACCTTAGAGTTGTAATTTTCCTATGACCTCATTCTATCTCTGGACTTTTCATGGTGTCTCCATTCAATATTTGGCTAACAGTGTGAGCTTGGATTCCATGTAATTTTTCTAAAGGATCAATAAAGTCCAAATTGTAGGGGTGCTAGTCACTGCAAATGCTGGAACTGTTCTCCCATCATGCTTTATATAGCCTGAATTCAATTCAATTCAATTCTAGTTTTAGTTCAGTTACTAATTAGCTATATGACTGGTTGGGCAAGTTAGCTATGGAAATGCAATTCCACAATTCATGTAAAAAAAGAGGTGACTCAATAAACAACCTTTCTGCATTGTTTCTCTCTGTCTGCTAGAAGGCTCAATGAATAGAGCACTACACTGGGAATCAGGAATACTCATTTTTCTGAGTTCAAATCTGGCCTCAAACACATACTAGCTGTGTGACTCGGGACAAGCCACTTAACCCTCTTTGCCTCAGTTTCTTCATCTATAAAATGAACTGGAGAAGGAAATGCAAACAACTCCATATCTTTGCCCCCTCCCAAAAAAAACCCCAAAACCAAATGGGGTCACAGAGTCAGACATAACTGAAATGACCGAACAACGTTTGCATTGTTTCTATGTATATCTACATTGCTTCTCAGAACTGACTAGACTTTCTGAGATGTAAATATGAACAAATGAAATAAATTAAGACACACATGGTACTTTTTTTTAAGGAAAAGTGGCTGACTTTATGGATTCTTCATTTGGATACCTGGCTATTTGTGGGAATGAGGTTCTTCATTTGGAGATATTGTCTAGTCACACTCCAGTTAATAGATGCATTATCAGTAAATCATTTCACATAGATCTCCAAGAAGCCAGGGATTTAGAGGATCTTTGATTTAGAGCTGAATGGTATCTATAGGCTATCCAGTCCACTAGTTCATGCAATACCTTTCTTGACCTCTGAAATGACAAGTATTAGGAACTAAGCAGTGATGACTAGCCTTAGACTTATATGACTTATCTAAAGAATAAGAAAGCTCAAAACAGGCTTAATTTCCTTTAGCAAGCAAAATTTCCCTTTACTCAAATGCTAACACTACTTCATAGGCTTCCTTAAATATGGAAGAAATCAATAAAATACTAACAATAGTAATAATAGGTCCAGACTGGTTAGCTATGTGACTATACTGACAAGTGTCTATCCTAGGATCCTATTCCATCTGAGGTACTGGGAAGCAGCCCTCTTCCTCAAAGCACAAAAGAAGCCATCATTGGATGAGGTTTTAGCATAGCACATCTGCTGTGAGGCAGTAAGACTAGCCTTGGCCTTCCTGACTGATGTTTACTAATAGTGTATCATATGGTCTTGAATTCAGTTGCTTTCTCTACTGCAATCAGTGTAAGATGCTAGGGTTTGTTTTGTGAAACTTTCTTGGAGCTAAAAAGGAGAGAAAGCCAAAAACAAACACCAGCTGGGCAGCTGATATTTTATTTCTAGGAAAAGAAATCTTATTTTAAAGATTTTTAAATCCACCTAAGAGAAATACCAATTTTTTTCCCCTGAAATAAGATGTCTTGCCATTCAGTTTCTTCAATTTTTAGCTTCCTAAAAAATGTCAATGTGCATGTTTTATAGATGGGGGCACTGATTTCCCCCCCCCCCATTCGATACATGATGAAAAAATAATGGTTAAAGTGAAAAGAAGAAATCACACCTAATTGGGGCACTGCTATGCTAAACAAGATAGTACTAAACCTAATCATGGAGGCAGAAGTTTGCCAAGTTGGGAAAAATCCAGTGTAATTTGCCTAGGTTTCATTCCCAAAGGACTACAGTTACCACATACTAAAGCAGGTCGATTCCTGCACTATATCTTTCCAAATTTATTTTGAAGTCTCTTTATACCTCAGTCACATATGTTCCCCAGAGCTTGGTATTCAGAGAAGCTCTTGGCTTTTCTTTAATGAAAACAACATGCCAGTCTTTTATTTCTGAACTTAGTTTCCCAATCATTTTGTTGAGAAGTTCAGGCCCAGGGAGCACTTGATCTTTAGTTACAACATTCTGTTAACAGTTGGGGCAATCTACCGTCCACTTCATTTGGTTGTTGATATAAGATGAGCAGAAAGTACAAAAGTGGCAGCCTCAAAAGTGTTGTGATCAAATGACATATTGGAATTAGTTCTCTAGCACAGTGGTGCCAAACTCAAATAGAAACAATCTTGTTAAACTTGTTAAAGATCCTTGGGGTTTCATATTGACTTGGAAAAAACATTATTATTAATTATTATCTATGTTCTATTGTATTTTTTATTTTGTTAAATATTTCCCAATTATATTTTAATGTGGTTCCAGTATGTGTTTGATACCTCTGCTCTAGCATATAATCCATAATTTTACAAGTCTTTTCCTTCTCTACTCTCTTTTTCTTTCTTCTTTCTCTTCCTTGGTCTTTTCTAACTCTTATTCCTTAGTGTGAACTACGTCAAACCTCTTTTTTGCTCTGATCTCATTTTTCCATTAGAGTAATGCTCTTGCAATTATAGCTTGTTCTAGCTGTTCCTTCAAGATTTCTTCCCCATGCTGTTTCTTTAAATTCTCTAGCTGCTTCTCTTCTTTCAGAAAATTTTCTCAAGCTATTCCATTCTATGTTTCCACTCAAAGTTCTAAACAGCTGATCCTGTAATTCCTGCTCTTTTTTGTTCTTGTTGGCCTCCATCTCCTTTTGGCACTCTCATTCCAGGTAGAATAGCTTTATCCATAATTTCCTTCTTCAAAATATTTCGTGAGAGTTTCTATTTTTAAATCTTCATCTTTAGTGCAGCTCCTTTTTTTGAGCCCATAAGAGATGTCACAGAATCAGTTAGGTTGAGTCTTTCTGAGGCAAGTGCCCCACCAGTTGCACCTCTAAACTTTCCTCTTCCTTGGGAGACGGTATATCAGGTCCTAGGCACTATTCTTTACTATTAAGGTCACTAATATTTTTGAATGCTTAAATATATTGGGTGATTCATGGAATACTGATTTGGTGGATTTTCTAGACCTGATCTTACTATGAAATAACTTGCAATCTCTCAGTTTGGGGTCATTTCTTTTCCAGATTATAATGTCCTTTATTTTTATCTTCTGGGTATCTTAGGAGTCTCCTATGATTTCAGTCCAAAAACACTACACTACTGTTAAGCATGTCAATATCCATCTTTAAAAGTGATAAAAGTTATATCTAATAAATCAAGCCTCATAAAATTATAATTCCAAAATATCATCTCAGATTACCTTTTCTTCAACATTCTATTTGACTTTTAAAGATACAGTACAGTATCTGTAGTCCCTGTTTGAGAGAATAGTGAAATGGATGTTACATAGTTACAATATTTGTGTGTGTGTGTGTGTTTCCCTAGACTAAACATCTCTGCTTCTTTGATTAAATTCTCAAATAATATAATCTTTAGTCTCTTCTCTGTTCTAGTCCTTCTTCAAAGACCTGAGCCAGTTTTTCAATGTCTCACCTAAAATATTGTGCCCAGAACTTAAGACAATATTCCATATGTAGTCTTGCCAGGGCAAAGGAAAGCAGGCTCAGCAAATGCCTCTTAGTGGCATGAAGGTGACATCTACTAGCCTTTCAAGTTGTAAAGCTTCCAAAACTGTCAAGGTAATGGGCCATATATCTCTTCTCTGAGGACCAGCCTAATAAAATACATTATCTTGGTCCCAGCCCATTTTTCTCTGTAGAAACTCATGAATATGGAAGGCTTGTAACCACCTCTTTGGAGAAAGTATCCACATGAATTAAAAGGTCTTTCAAAGCATCAATGTAATACAAAAGAAACAATTTGGTTCAATTCTCTTTCATCTAACACTATTCAAAATGAAATGCCTAATGCTAGAACATTAACATTTCTGGTTATTCAGTAGCCTTCAGTTTGACTCCTACTATGGCAAGCAATAATGGATATGGGTAATCACTTGAGGGTCATCAACATTAAGAGCAATCATTAAATGATTTTTGATAAGTGGAGCCCTCTGACTGGGTGTTGTGGGCTATAAAAAGAATTAATGAATATGGCCTTTGGAGAATTCATCATCTCTGAAATGACTGATTTTGTCTTATTATCTACCTACAGACTCATCCATCATATTTAAAATCTATGTGGAGTTCTGATTCAGATAGGTTCACCTGAATCTTAGAAAACAAGTAGAAATAGTAGCATGAATTTGGAATAAGAGAATTCTCATTTTCTTTCATAAACATATACTACATTTTAGAAACTCAATAATGAAATCTCATTTTGGGAGGTGACTGATGTTATGTATTGTAACAGATCCCTGGACATGAGTGAGGTCACCTGGGTGAGCAATAACTATGCTGCTGGCTTAGTCACTTAATATCCTCTGAGTCCAGTTTATAGGGCCATAAGACTTAGAGATGGAAGGTTCATTTAGTCCAGCTCCCTCATTTTACATCTGAGGGAACTGAGATTCCAAAAGTGGAAGTGACTTACTAAATATCTTCCTAGTAAATAGTGGAGTTGGAAACTTGACCAGATGCTGGAGATCCCAAATCCACTGCTTTTTCCATTAGGAGGAAATATGGTGATATTTTCTTATCTGTTAAGTAGGCCTAATAATGATCTTTCTGCTTACCTCACAGGTCTGTTCAGAGGATTTATTGTTTCCTTCATTTGGTCATTAAATATATCATGATCTTAAGTTGTCACAGATGGAAGAGATCTTAAAGCTCAACTATTTCAATCCTCCTATTCTCATTTTATAGATGAGAAAATTGAGGATTCAAGAAATTAAGATTTAATCCTATGCTTAAGTACTTCAGGATCAGACAATATCAGTAAAAGTATATTGAGAAGTGTTGGTGGACATTATCATTTATCATTGCTATTAGGGACTTTAAATTATTATGTACTAAAGGGAATAAGGCAAAAAAAAATTGTATGGGTGAGAAAAAGAGAAAAGAGGGGTATATAGTTTTCTTCAGTCCCCCAGACATTGAGAATAGGGTGGCTGTGACCTGGAAGTCACTTATAAACCTTTAGGACAGCTGCACCTGTATAACATTTAAAGTTAGCCTTTATAGCTCCGTAAATTTGCTTAATGACTTACAGCCTAAATCTTTCATCTGGGTAAAGTGGCACAATAATCATATAGAAAGGGGCATTCCAAGGAATTCCCCTACCATCCTCAGTTTCTTAAACACTGATTCATTTTCTTTGAACACATAAGTCAATATTCAGGGAAAGGAGGAGGAGTGCCTCAGATACTTTTGTTTTTCTCATTTAAGAGTTGGAAAGGGTAGAAGATCTGATTTGGGGAACTCCATATAAGGCTTCATCTTTAGACAAAGGAAACAGAAAATATAATATGAAGAGCTGTGGAAACATTACTTCCACTGTAGAGAGGGCCCAGCTCTCTTAATTCTCTAGATCATGACTCCCACTGCTTTCTATTATGTATGGTACTGTTTTCTATTATCGCTCAAAGCTGATATGGAAAGCAAATATTCTGGTTTTCTGAACAGACCTCATACTGAGACCATCAGCAGCTAAAGCTTCAAAGCTTGTACAGTTCCTGTTTCCATGAAAATTATGGCAGGCTTTTCCAAAGTGTTGATTAAATCCACATATTGCAAACATTCTTGTTCTCTAGGGAGGCTAAGTCTGTGAGAGGTATGCATGAAGATCCACAGTCCCAGAATTTGGGGTCAACTCATGTGCACAGGAGAAATTAGATGGGGTCTGCTGTAGTAATTTGGGGAGAGAGGGTAAAAGTCTATTCCACCCTACAAAGAAATCACAGATTCAATTCACAGATGGAGAAAGCTATGTAGGTTATATATGTTGGATAATACAGGTTCTCAGGGGCCAGCTTTCAATAGTTCCCTATTACCTGAGTTACAAATATAAATGCTTTAGCCTGCCACTTAAAGTCCTCCATAAATACCTTGCTCTTACTTTCCTTGCATTATTTTGCATTATTCTTTAATACCATGTACTCTTGTCAAAGACCCAGCTAGCTATTCTAGGCTTGTCTCCTACTTTAATACATTTGTACAGGTTTGCCCCTAAAAGGTATTACTTCTTTAGCTCCTCTTCTTGAAATTCTTCTCTTCCTCCTTCAAGAACTCTTCCTTGATTGCCCACTTTTGTGTCTCCATTAAAAATACTTTCTTCCTCTTCAAATTTCCTTCATGCACTTTTCTTTTCCCAAATCATTCATATGTTCCTAGAATAATATCATCTTGAAATAGTCTTATCTGTGAACAATGGTGTTTCCACCAACTACTAGTAAAATACAAGCTCCTAAGGGGAATTTTTTTTAATCTTTGTCTCATTCCCTGGAGTTGATAGTTCAGTTTCACACCTTAAATATCCAAGTAATTTTATGATCATATCAATTTGGATGTTCTCTTAAATGATGCAGACCATGACTTGTTCATGGCTGCCCATCCTGTGTAACCTCTGTCCATGTCTATCCCATGTTCATTTCAAGGTGTCTACCCAATATATGGAGGGGGCTTTGCTTTCTCTAGCCATCCTAAGGATAGTGGCAGAACATGTAGCCTGTCCAGTTGGCTCCTCTAATAATAATGAGTTGAATCAAACAAAGTGTCTAGACTTCCAGAAACAATCGTTCCCATTCATAAGCAGCCACAAATGAACATTCTGATGAAGGAGACAAGTTTAATCTATCTCTCATCAAAAATATATTCAGAAAGAGCTCATCAATTCCTTCCTTCTTGCTGTTGAAGTTAAGCAATTGCACACAATTTGAATGTAATGTCAAAATGATAGGATCACTAATTTGAATATAATGTTAGAATGATTGGATCACCAATATAGGGATAGAAAAGGCCTCAGAAGCCATTAAGTCCAACATCCTCATTTTACAAATAAGGTAACTATGTCTCAGGGATTTGTTCAGGATGTCAGAGGTTGGCCATTGGTTAGTTGTTGTCATTTGCTCTTGAAGACCAAAATGACATCCCTATGTTAGGGTCAAGGTAGAGTGTGTCTGATAAACCAAAATAAGCTTGGAAGGCTCTACCACAGATCAGGAACAAATAGTCCATATGAACATTTGGATTGGAGATATTTCTAAATTTACATGTCTCACATTTTGATAAAGGTAATAAATGACAGTGGTAGAATTTGAACTGAGGTCTTCTGACTCCAAAGTCAAATGTTCTTTCCACTCCGTTCCACCAATCTTGGTTGCTTTCTCTTGAGCATGCCACAATGACACAATAGCCTATTACACTTTTGCAAGGACCTTTAGTCAAAGCACACTGTCCCTCAGGCTTTCTTCCTTTTGCTCTTTCAAAGAAACAACTAAGATTGTCAAGGGAGCATCTTGACTTCTTGAGAAAAAAAGAAAACACAGATGTATACCTCACAAAGAAAGGTAAACATAGAATATTGCTGTAGAGCAGGAATTCTTTACCTGGGGTTTGTGAATTTGTCTTTTTGCTTTTAATATGTTGATGACTGTGTTTTAATATAATTGGTTTCCTTTATAAGCTGTCTTCAAAATCCAAGTCTAAACCTTTTATTTTATATTTTATTTATGCATTTAAAAGTTTTTTTTTTCTCTGAAAAGGGATCCATAGGCTTCCCCAGACCACTATAGAGATCCATGAAACAAAAATAATTAAGAATCTCTGCAGTATAGTTTGGGAGGGGGGTTGTTTAGTTTTCAATCATGTCCAACTATTCGTGACCCCCATTTGGGGTTTTCTTCACAAAGATACTGAAGTGGTTTGACATTTCTTTCTCCAGCTCATTTGGCAGACAAGGAAACTGAGGCAAACAGGATTAGGTGACTTATCCAGGGTCACACAACTAATAAGTGTCTGAGGCTAGATTTGAATGCTGATCTTCCTGAGTCCAATGCTATAATTATTGTGCCACCTAGCTGAAAGATTTGAAGGGGTAGGGAGTTTTAAAGTCAAAATCTGTGTGCCGGTACTCAAGAACACCTAACTGAGAAGGAGGCACTTTGGGGATAATTTAGTCCAATCTTCTCATTTTACAAATGGAGAACTTCAGGCCAAGAGAGGTAAACTAATCTGTATCTGATTACACAGGTTATAAACAGTTGAACCAGGCTTCTTCTAAGTGACCAAAGACTTAGGACCATGTTCTACACCCATGCCATTCAACCACATGCTTTAGCAGATTCCATTGTAGTTTGGTTCCAATGGATTGGTAGCCTCATCTTACTAATGAAACCTCCCAGTTCCTTTCCTCAATTTAGACAGTGATTGGAGGAATCAATAAAAGTGAAGACAAGTTCAGTCTCATGAAAAGGTTTGGACTTGGATTTTGAAGACATAGATTCAAAATCTTTTCTGCCATTTACTAATATGATCCTGTTACTTATTAGTCATGTGCTTGTGAGCAAAGCACTTAATATCAAGAAAAAAAGGGGAGGAGATGAATAATCACAAAAATCACTGTGAAATTAAGGGGGTGGGGGGAGAGGCTATAGTACATAGAATTGGAAGGGACTTTAGAAATGACCTTACTCACTTTACAGAAGAGAAAAATTCAGAGGTGAAGATTCCCTTAAAGTCACACAGATAGTAGGGGATGTAGCCAGCATTCAAATATAGGTTCTTTGACTCTGAATTCAATGATCTTTTGAGGACTGCATATAAATGAAAAGCTGCTCAATTCAGTTTTATGCATTGGTCACAGAATTTGAAATTGAAAGGAAAACTAGACATTATTTCATCCACTACCACCTTTTACAGATGAGGAAATGGAACCCCAGAGACTGGAAGTGTTTAGCCTATGGTCATATAGCTCCAAAATGGCAGCATTAGAACTCAAACTCAGTCTTTGGCCAAAGCCAGAATTTTTCCTACTAACCCTAACCCTAAATGTACACATTTATATACTTCCCCCCTGAAGCAATTCACACAGCTAGGAAGTGTTAAGTGTCTGAGGTCAAATTTGAACTCAGGTCCTCCTGACTTCAGAGCTGGTGTTCTATCCACTGCACCACCTAGCTGCCTCTTCCTAATATATTTTTAACATGCTCCCTCCAAAGGTTCCTTAAATGTACTACCTTCTAGATACAAACCTAAGTTGCAAGTAGAACTTTCAAAAGATCACAGGAGAGAAATGGGATATGGGAGGGGACAGGAGAACACAGACAGACATGAAAAGATAAGAAAAAACACTAATGGGCTATTTAGTAATACAAGTGCCCTTCCTGTTTGTATTTGTTTTGAGGGTGGACATGCTTAGTTTGCTTTTCACGCTTTGCCCCATATCCTCTTTGTTTCCATAAATCACATGAAGCCATATAACACATGGACTTCAAACTAACTTGAACTTTCTGGGATAGCCTTTGTTTCCCTTTCTCATACTACAAGCTACTTTCAGCCACAGGGAGGCCAGGAGTAGGGAGGCTTAAGAGAGTCCCTGAAGGCATCTGAAGACAAATCTAAATTTGGAAATCAATATTGTCTTAAAATTCTCAGAGGTGTTTTACAAATTAAAAAAAGAGTAAAAGTCCCAAGGCTAAAACACCCTGAATTTACATTCTAATTATGATACAGAAAACATCAGTGATACAGAAGACTAGAGTGCCTCAGAGTATCTTTCTAAAGCACAAGTACAGCATTTTAATAGAAAGTAATTTGGATATGGTGTCAGGATATGTGGGACCAAATTCTGGAAGCCATATGATATAGTGGAAATAGGGTTAGTTTTGGAGTTAGGAAATCAGCGTTCAAATTGTGCTCCTGTTTTTGTTTTGTTTTGTTTTTGGTTATAAGTGGCCAGAGCACTTCTCTGGGCCTCAATTTCCTTATCTGTCAATGGGGACAATACTACTTCCACAGCCAACCATATGAGGTGTTGGTGGACAAAGTGCTTTGTAAATCAGACAATTGGATTTATTATTTTTTAAAAAAATAGGTCTACTTGATAATTTCTATTATTATTATTATTATAGCCATTACAACTGATCCCTCCCTTGTAACAAAGGGGAAAAAAAGCAGTTAAGAGAAACTAATCTATGCAGAAACTAAATCTGACAGTGAAAGCAAAATTTTAAATATATAGTCCTCCACCTCTCCAAAAGAGAATGTTTCATCCTTTGTTTTTGGAGACCATGATATGTCATTACAATTTGACTCAACATTCAATCACCTTCCTTTTAGTTAAATTTTTTTGATTTAAAGCTATAAGAAAATCCTTGTAGTCCAAACCCCTCATTTTGCCTTGAGAGGTAAAAAAAAAAACTGTCCCAGAATTTGTCTCTCTCCCTCTTTTCTCTCTCCCTTCTTTCCTTTTTCCTTCCCTCTCTCTTCTCCCTCCTTTCTTCTTTTCTTCTTTTCTCCATTTCACTCGCTTCCTCCTCAAACACTATAACTTATTACTTTAATCTATCTCTCATGGCAAACACATTTACTGAGAAATAAAAAGAGAAAAAGGATACAAAGGGAAAAACCACAAATGGGGTGGTTATGCCTTAGATTCACTGCAACAACTATGATTCAGGTTTATCTGATTTTTAGTTCACTAAATAATAAGATGGAAAAGCCTCAACCAAAAAAAATTGTCTTCCTAGATTTTTTCTCCTTCTTATGAAGACAATCTATCTCCCTCTGCCCCCTTCCCCCGAATCCCCCCAACCCAATATAATTTGTTGCTCACTAGAGAACAACTAGTAGCACTGATTTGTCTTTGAGGATCGAAAACTAAACCTCTCTCACCTTTTAATATTTTAAGGTTTGACTTCAAAGAGCTAAATCCTTTTCTTTTGTGTCTCCAAACCAGAGGGTCCCTTCCCCCTCTGATCATATCCTCTTGGAGATCACCCAGGACTTTGAAATTATTCTCTGTCAATTAAAGCTTTCAAAGAAATTAATTAGCACACCCTTAACTTGCCTGCTTTGAACTGCACTACAGATGAATTATTCTTTGAGAACTGGGAACATTGTCCCTTTGGAAGGGGAGCTGGGCTGGCAGGGTCCCAGGGGACTGGCCCCGTTAAAGCCCACGGCTATGGCTTAGCAGTACCTGAGTATCTGGGTTTCTCTTTTATTAATAATCAAAACTGTTAACCTGGGGTAAAGTGGTAAGAAAGAAATGCACAGTTTGCCCATAGAGAGTGTGTGTGTGTGTGTGTGTGTGTGTGTGTGTGTATGTATACAGGATGGGGACAACAAATCTCGTTATTATTTCTTTGAACTATAAGCCCTCACAAATGTCTCTTTCCCTTCTGGGATCTCTCTTGGCACTTTGTAGAGACTATCTTTTCTTTACCTATTCTCTTCCAATTTCTATCTGTGGTAGTGTGTTAGCTTTCATTTACCCTGCAAGTTCCTGGAGGGCAGATACTATGTTTTGTTCATCTTTGGATCCTGTTCAACATCTAGCACAATGCCTTGCACAGAACACATACTGAAGTGTTATGTTGACTTTATAGCAGGAAGAACATTTGGACTCAGAATTAAAAGTCCTGGATTCCAGTCCCAACTCTACCACAAAAGAACCAGTGTGATCTCATTCATTAAGATCACAGAGACAGATTTAGAACTAAAATCTCAGATCATCTATCTGACAGTGGAGGAAAAATTGAGACCCAAAGAAGGTTAAGTGGTCTGTCCAGGATCAAATACATAAAAAGTAAATGGCAAAGCATGCATTAGAGGCCATGACCATCTCCAAACCTAATACACTTTTAATTCTACCACACTCCTGTGTTGCCTTCAGTTTAATTCAATAAACTTAATTTTTTTTCTCAATAACAGCTCTTCACACTCAAAATACATGCAAAAACACCCTCCAAGATTCACCCTTGCAAAACTGTGTTCCAAATTCTTCTCTCTACCCCCTCCCCCAGACAGCAAGCAATACTATATATGTCAAACCTGTGAATAAACATTTATTAGGAGCCCACAATATGCCAGACACTGTTCTAAGTGCTGGGGATACAAAAGGAGCAAAAAATAGTCTCTGCTCTCAAAGATCTTATGATCTAAACCGAGAAACAATATGCAAACAATATATTCAAAGAAAGCTATATGCAGGATAAATAGGAAGTAATTTACAGAGGGAAGGTACTATACTTGGGAGGGGAAAGCTTCCTATAAGAAGAAGGGATTTTGCTGTGACTTAAAAGAAGCCAGGGAAGTCAATAATTGGAGTGGAGGAAGAACACTCCTGTTAAAGGGAAAAGCCAGTGCAAACATCACCATTTTCTCATCTATAAAATGAAGGGATTGCACCAGATTATTTCTAAGGCCTCTTTTTAACTCTAAAATCTTATGATCATATGAATTTACATTTACAAGGAGATACCATATAGCAAGAAAGGCTCTATGTAGAGAATTCACTCATATTTAATAATAATTCAAACCACTTTCCAATCAGTAAATGGTCAAAGGCTATGAAAAATTTTCAGATGAAGAAACTGAAACTATTTCTAGTCATATGAAAAGGTGCTCCAAATCACTATTAATCAGAGAGATGCAAATTAAGACAACTCTGAGGTACCACTACACACCTGTCAGATTGGCTAAAATGACAGGAAAAGATATTGACGAATGTGGAGGGGATGTGGGAAAACTGGGACACTGATACATTGTTGGTGGAACTGTGAATGGATCCAACCATTCTGGAGAGCAATTTGGAGCTATGCTCAAAAAGTTATCAAACTGTGCATACCCTTTGACCCAGCAGTGTTTCTATTGGGCCTATATCCCAAAGAGATCATAAAGGAAGGAAAGGGCCCCACATGTGCAAAAATGTTTGTGGCAGCCCTTTTTGTAGTGGCTAGAAACTGGAAACTGAATGGATGCCCATCAATTGGAGAATGGCTGAATAAACTATGGTATATGAATGTCACGGAATATTATTGTTTTATAAGAAATGACCAGCAGGATGATTTCAGAGAGGCCTGGAGAGACTTGCAGGAACTGATGCTGAGTGAAATCAGCAGAACCAGGAGATCATTATACACATCAACAACAAGACTATATAATGATCAGTTCTGTTGGACATGGCTCTCTTCAACAATGAAATGTTTCAAACTAGTTCCAATTGTTCAGTGATGAAGAAAGCCTTATACACCCAGGGAAAGGCCTGTGAGATCTGAGTCTGGACCACAACATAGCAGTTTCACACTCTCTATTGATGTTTTCCTTCTCAGGTTTTTTTTTTTTTTCCTTGCAGATACGATTTTTCTTGTACAGCAAGATAACTATATAAATATGTATACACATATTCAATTTGTCAAGTATTTTAATGTAATTAACATGTATTAGATTTCCTACCATCTAGAGGAGGGGGTGGGGGGAAGGAGGGAAAAATTTGTAACAGAAAACTTTGCAAGGGCCAATGTTGAAAAATTACCCATGCATGTGTTTTGCAAATAAAAAGCTTTAATAAAAATAAAGAAAGAAAGAAAAAAAGAAAGAAAAAAGAAAGAAAAGCTCTATGTTTGTATAGGCAGCAACAACTTAAAAATGCTACTGGAATTTAACAGTATCTTTCATAAGGAAAATCCAGCTGTTAACGCTTATCTTGCACGAGAACTGTGTTTAATATATGATAAATTATAGGTGTAGAAAAACTGCAAGAACTTTAGTATTTTCCTAAATAACTGACAGTTGTAACAATAGCCTACAAAGAACAAAAAGCAATACTGACCACCAACAGAACTAGCAGAAAACAGATTCAGCCAATCATTGTAAAACTTTAAAGTTGGGAAGGAACTTCTACTAGCCAATGTAGGAATTCTCCCTATAATAGTGTTGATTACGTTGTCAGAATTATTAAAAAAAATTTTAACAAAGCTAATGAAAAAGCACAACTCCCAACCTCTTGAAATCATGGATAAGGAATCTTTTTTTCCCCCCCAAAGTTGTGTCAAGATAATTTCTTACCAGCTGGAAACTCATTGTTTCATCCACACTCAAGCTCAGAGAAAATGTGATAATACCTACCCATTGGCTATGTCTAAAAAGTAAGGGTCTTATTTTGCACCTTTAGTCCATCACTTCTCTGCCATGAGATGATAAAGAAGCATGATTCAGTCTTCTGGAGGCCTAGTTGATTATTATGCTGACTGGATATCTTAAAGCTCTCATAAATGTTTTCCTTTAAAATGTAGTTACCACATAAGTGGTTCTCCTATATTTGCTCATTTCACTCAGTTTATACAAGTTTTCCTAGGTTTTTCTGAATCCCCCCTTTTATCATTTCTGACTTTGTAACAATAAATTACATTTATGCTGTAATTTGTTCAGCGGTTCCCCAAATGATGAGCAACCACTTCATTGTTTTGTTTTGTTTTTGCTACAACAGAATTTTTTGTACATATAGGTCCTTTCCTTAATTTTGGATTTCTTTAATATGTAAGTCTAGTAATAATATCACTAAGTCAAGGGTACGCATAAAATAGTGACTTTTAGAGTACAGTTCCCAAATGAACAAAATGTGCTCTATAGCACAGAGAAAGTGAAAATTTCTTTGGAAGATGGACGTTGATGGGATCACAAAGAGTTGGACATGACTGAAATGACTAAACAACAACACTTTCCAGAATGGCTGGATATCATAGCTTCATCAAAAGTGTTTAAGTGTGCTTGTCTTCTCCCAGCCTCTCCAAGAACCATCATTTTCCTTTCTTATTGTTGCAAATATGATGTGAAGTGGAACCTAAGAATTGTTTTCATTTGCACTTCTCTATTCAATGGAGACTTGATCTAATAGTGCACCTATACATAGTGGCCCCTGCTCACCATTTGCTAATCTTTGTAGGATTACCTCTATTTAAAAGAAAATACAATTCCAAGCTTAGCCAGTACAAAGTAGTAGAAGAGTGCATCAGATTATTAATCAAGAGATCAGGGATGTAGTGGAAGAGCTCTGCTACTCTCTAACAGAGGGATCTTGGATAAATTTTGTGCTTTCTTGAAGCTTTAGTTTGATCTTTTGTAAAAGGGAGGAGTTGTATACTAGAATGCAATTTGAAATTAGACTATGAAAGTGACAAAAATGTCCATACATTTTGACTCAAAGATTCCACTGCTAGGCAGGCTTAATCCAAGAAGTTAAAAATAGAAAGATTCTATACATACCAAAATATTGTCATGCTTTTTTGTAGAAGCCAAGAATTGAACATAAAGTTGATGGCCTCAAACTGAAGGATAGAAACAAATTGTGGTACATAATGCTAATGGAAAGATTATTTACTGCACAGCAAATAATGGCTTCTAACTTTAAGTCAGGAATCCCCATTTATCAGATTATAACTTAAGTAAATTGCAAAGATGGAGAAAATTCTATAATTTAGTTACCGCTATCACAGGCTATTCATGAGATCTGTTAAAATTTCAGAAAGGGGGGAGAGGCAGCCAATATTTTTTTTCTCTACTAAGAATAACAGAATTTTAGTGATTGGAAAAAACCTTAACAGTCAAAGTCCAAACTGTGGCAAAAGGGCTATAAAGATGTGCATACTCTTTGACCCAGCAGCAGCACCACTACTACTAGTCTGTATCCTAATGAGGTAAAAGAGGGAACTCACTACTATGATGCATCCCATTCCATTACTTGACAGCTCTGATTGCATCTTAACTTTGGGACCAAATCTTACTACACATTAGCCCTTCAAACAAATATTTGAACACTTTATCACAACACATCTTTTGCCCTTGCCCCTAGACTTCAAATGACATGATCTTAAGGCTTTTTACCATTTCAATGCTCCTTTGGATCCTCTCTAGCTCACCAATGTCCTTCTTGAACTGTAGTGCCAAGAATTGACCACAATACCTAGACTAAGGCAGAGTACTTATTCTTGGAACTATGCCTCTCTTAATGCAGCCCATCATCACATTAATTTTTTTTTGGGGGGGGGCAGAGGTGAGATGAGGGGGAGAGAGGGAAATGCTGTATTATGCTGCTTATTCATATTGAGAATCCAATGGATTAAAAGCCTCAGATATTTTTCAAACAAAAGATTGTCTAACCATGCCTTTGTCCTTTAGTAACATACTTAGGGAGGTGATTTTTGAACCTAAGTGTAAGACCCTTCTAGAATCCTGAGCAAATGTTGACTTGATTCTGGGATGATGAATGATATAAGAGGTTACGCCATACAAAATATCATATTACCTCTATGCCATTTTTGTGACACACATCAGGAAGGCATCATTCATATAAATGAGAAAACTGAATAAAATGATCCTTGAAGTCCCTTCCATTTCTAAGATTTTATGAATTTTAAGCCTAAAGTCAATATTTGGGTAGCATTTGAGAGAATCAATACACACACACACACACACACACACACATATATATTAAATACATTCTATGGGCCAAGTACTATGTTAGAGACACAAATGCAAAAGTGAGATGATCACTGATATCATGAGATTGACATTCTAGTGTGGAAGGGAAAGGAAAGATAAACCATGTTCACAGATAAGTAAATACGAGATAATCACAAAATAAATTTCGTTGTTGAGTTGTTTCAGCCATGTCCAACTCGTTGTGACTCCTTTTGAGCTTTTCTTGGCAAAGATACTTCAGTTGTTTGCCATTTCCCTTTCCAGCTTATTTTACAGATAAGGAAACTGAGGCAAACAGAGATAAGTGAAAAAAGTGATTAGGGATATTAATAACTGAAGAAATCAGGAAAGGTCTCTTGAAGAGATTGGCCCGTAGCTCCTTAAGGGAGCTAGCAAGCAGATGGTAAGAAGCATAAGTGAGGGGGGAAAGCAAACTCCCCACCATTACTCTTCTTTGTTCTCTTGCCCAAATCTTCTCCACACATTTATCCTTGGATTTCTATACCTTATCATATAATGCAACTTCTTGACTCACAGCTTTAAGAGTGGAAACAATCATAAATTTAGAATTGTAAAGGACCTCATAGCCCATCTAATCTAACACCTGATTCTATAGATTAAGAAACTGAGTACCAGAGAAGTGGTTCATCCAAAGTCACACAGTTAGGAGAGTGAGTAAATGTGTGTGTGTGTGTGTGTGTGTGTGTGTGTGTGTGTAGATTTCAAATCTGGTCCTCTTTCTAGAGAGACCTCAGGGGTCATCCATATTTAATCTTTACCTAAACAGGTATGCCTTCTACTGTATTCCTCATAACAGGTTGTCCAGCCTCCACTTAATGAGCTCCAATGACAAGGCATTTCCCAGGGAATTTCCCACCTTTCACTTTAGGGCAACTAATTGTTAGGAAATTCTTTCTTACACTGACCCTATACATGTCTTTCTGCTACGCCTACCAATAGTTCTTATTTCTCCCTTTGGGACAAAATGTAACTAATTTAATACTCCTATCTCATGATACTACTTCAAGTACTGGAACATAGCTCTCATGTGTTTTCTGTCTTTTCTTCTCTAAATTAAGTATCCCCAATTCTTTTAAATGATTCCTAGTAACACAGTTTCCACTTTCCTTATTATCCTAGTTAATTTCCATTTGGTCACACTCCAACTTGAGAATGTCAAACTAAGAATGAGGTCCCAAGAATTGCATACAATTTTCTATATGTGGCCTGATTGCACAATAAGGCTATCCCAACCCTTTTTGTATAGCATTCTTCTCAACGGAGTTTATAGTCACAATAGTATTTTTGACTATGATATCATATGAAGATATACTTTTATAACTATATTTTAGTTATTATCCCATCTCCCCAAGTATGCTCATGAGATCTATATATTCTCTTAGGATTTCCAGTCCACTTTTTATTTATATTTGGTGCATTGCCCATAAGTATTTTTCCTTATCTTCTTTCCTGTTATTTTCTCCTTAGGATTACTTGGTTTCGTTCATTATTTTTCTTTTCTGTATTAATACTTGTCCCCTGTAATACTGAGTTTACTAATTTTATTTGGGGATTTTTCTCCCTCTCCCTCATATTTCAGTCTAAAGTACTGTAGACCAAGTTGGGAAATTTCTTGCCATACATTGTTTTACTTGTCTGTATTCCTTGCCAGTAGCCCCTTATTTTGGTATCATAAGTCATGGTCTAGCAGACCAACTTCTGTTTCTTGGACACCATCTTCTTAGCCAGCTGTTTACTTCCCACATCCTTTCCCCTTTCCTCTTCCAAAGTTATGACCTTCAACTACAGGAACAGAAAAAACATCACCTGTGATACCTTCCTAGTTTCTTTTGGCTTTATCATGAATTCCCATGTGGATGAACAGAAGTGGGTCTGTGAGTTTCATGAGTCTCAGCAGAATCTCAGTCTCATCTTGGATGTAGATTAAAAGTAGGCAGCAAACTCTCCAAATAGTCTTTCCATGTCTACTTTTGACTTCTCTATATACTTAGCCCAAGGTCACCAACCACCACTATAGACATCAGGAGTCTGACACAGGAAGTCAAAGTTCTGTACTCTCTGTCTAGGACAATTTAATAGTAATCCAAAAAAGGGACCTAATGACAGGTAGCAAGTATCCATTAAATGTACAAGCTTCAGCTAGTCTCTGTCCCAGTAAAAATGAGAGCTGAATATAATACTCTATATATAGTCTGATCAGAACAGGGGACAGGTGCCAGCTAGTACCAGCTAACAAGTCAGGAAAATGATCCCATAAGACATAGCTCACAGGTACTAATCTCTCTTGGTCCTCAGTTGAGAACATTGTTGGTCACAGGGATAGGACAGTGGTCACATATTTACCTGCTGATGACATAAGACACTGTACATGTCAAATTTAGGATCAGAAAATCTGGGTATAAACCTTGATTCTGATTTATGACACATATGACCTCAGACAAGTCAGCTCTCCTCTATTATCCAGTTTCCTCATCTGTAAAATAGTACTTGAACTACATGATCTCTAAAATTCCTTCAAGCTGTAAACAGATGAACCTATAATCTTCTGTCTCAGTGATGATACTGCTTAACTTAGGTCTTTACTAAAATCTAAGCAGGACTTTTTATCCTTCTATGTCCTAACTCTGGTACCAACTTTGTAGGATTTTTTGGGAGGTGGCAGGGGTGGATGGGAAATAAGCTAAAAAAAAAAAAAAGGTCTTAAGACCTGAATCTAGTTATTAAGATGTGCAGTGGGAAGAAATTGCTTTTTGAAAGATAGTTTTGTACACTGTCCAATCACTCCACCTCAGCACCAGAGGGCTAAGTTGAGTGAGGAGCAATGGCTCCAATAGCTCTTAGCTTCCCACACATCCAAAAGCCACCAGGCTGACACCAAGCTTCTAATAGCATGGAAGGAGGACTCTGATGTCATCTCTCCTCAGTCACTCTATGTCTCCCTATCCCAGGGCAATGGGAGCATTTTGGCTCAGTGGGCTTGGGAGACGGACTCTTTGGGCAGGTGCCTGTAGTCCCCGACCACCTGTTAGAAAAAGGTGGGAGTTGGAATGTTGCTCTGAGGCACTTTGGCCTCACTCAACCCTTGCTTTTTCACACACCCATTTCTTAACCTCATTCTCTACCCATTTCATTCCTCCTCCTACACAGTGTTTACCAAAATCTCTCCTCCCCACCAAATGACGCTAGCTAGTCCTACAAAGGAAGGTTCCCACAGCTGGGACAGATGCTCTGAGAGACTTGGAGTATTGCTATCCTGCAAACCCCAGCATTCTCAGACTCCTTTCTTGCTTCTTTATGGCCAAGAAGGCTGTCATTTAAACTCAGAGTTGGGCCCTTTCACCCAATTGCCCCCACAAAGAGTAATCAATTCCTATCTCCCACAACTGGCGCTGCTGACTTTTAGAAGGTCAATTATGAGGCAAATCAGTATAGTGAAGGTAAACTGGCCTTGGAAGCAGAAGATTAATATTCAGTATGGTACAATAGATGGTACAATGGAAAGAACACTGATGCTAGAGAAAGAGGATCCAGATTCAAATTCTACCTCTGGGACTTATTCTTTGCAAGATTGTGGGCAAACCATGTAACCTTTTAGGTTTCAGTTTTCCCCATCTGTAAAATGAGGGAGTTGGGCTAGATGGCATCCAAAGTCCCTCCACATACAGTAATGGATCTCGGAGAGTTCTGGTCTTGGATTCAGTATTTGATAGTTATATAAAACCATGGGCAAATAACTTAACATATTTGACTAAATTTCTAAAGTGGTAAAATAATGGATTTGGAGTTAGAGGAACTGGATTTAAGACCCAGTGACAATCAACATGCTCTCAAGCAAATCATCTAACCTTTCTGGGTCCTGGGAGTTGGAAGATAGAGGGGATGTCAATCTTGATTTCAAAAGTTCTTTTTAGCTCCCTAGCCTGCAAAACCTATGAAAACAAGGGCAACAAATACATAACAAACTCACAGGGCTATTATGAGAAAAACACTTTGTAAACCTAATCTTAAAGCCCCTGAGAAATATGAGATGTTATTATCCTTAAACATTTAAGGAAAGGTAACCTGTTCTTTGGGGTTGAAAAACTATTTTGATCAGCATCTAAAAGGACTCTAGTGTCTTTGTTTATAAGCATGGGATAGCAATCATAGGACAAGTGAAAACTTGTGTGATGTGTTGGGTTTAGTGTAAGGATATCTTAACTAGGTATATATTTCCATCTACTAGTTATTGTGTCATATAAGTAAATGAAGGAGTAATGATGAAATAGTGGAAAGAGTCCTGGTCAGAGGACATGGCTTTGAATCCAGTCTTTGAATTAGGTGTGTGACTCTGGATACCTGTGTGGTATGTGACTCTGGATACTTCAGTTTTATCATCTCTAAAATGGGAATAAGAAGAATAGTTGTGCTCTTTTAACTTCAAAATACAATAGAAATGGGAGATATTTGTATTAATAATCATTATGGTAATCAACTTCAAACTTCAATTTCTGACCAATAATATAAATATTATCTTGGGAGGTTTAACAAATAAACAAAATCACCCTTTTAAGAATCAGCTCAATATATATGTATTGAGTTAAAAGGTCTCTGCTATGGGACCTTAAAGTAAAATTACTAAAAATACAGAAAAATAATGCTGCATTTTATCTCTCCCTAAGCACAGGAAAAACATACATGCCATTTTAATTTGGAAAAAAAAAGTATATGTCAAGTTCCAAATCACATCACAAAGGCAATGATTTTTGTGGCTATGTTGCATTCTCTTTCTTCTAGCACAATTTGCTTTTCAGTTTGCAGATTTCAGGGCTGACAGTGAGCTTTACAGTAAGGTTACATAAGCACAGTGGAAGTTCTCTCATTCATTTGCTGAATACAGAGTTTTCTTTTACTCAAATGCTGTTTTAATGGAATTGGGCATCTGCCCCCTCCAGTCTAGAAAGGAGGTTTTATTTCATTGCCAGGGCTGTTATTTACGAAGAGAACTTCCAAAAGACACAAATGCCTTTCAGCGTCACTCTGAGTAAATAATTGAGGTGGTATGAATTGGTCTCTCACTAACCTCCCGACTCATTTTACTTTGAACACAGGTAAGCCATGAGACAACATCCGCCTCAATGTCCCAGCCATCTCAGCAATGTATCATCCCAAGAACAAGTCTCTACATATGTGCTTTCTATGCCCTGCCCCATTCATTTATCCAACCATGGAGCACGCCAGAAAAAAGAAAGTGTTGACATGTTTGTATACCTTTTAACTCCATTCCCTTCAATTCTACCCATTCATAAAACCCAGTCAAGGGTCTATAAAACAGGAAACAGAGTAGCTGTCTCAAGTTTCACTAATCATCATATCTGGCTTTATCTATCAACTGAACTATACTAAGTGGAAACTCAGAAAAAACGGTTAGTGTTCACTTCCAAGCCCAGAAGCAACAGATTGCTCACTTCTAACTCATCTCTCCTATCACCTTACCCCACTGCAACTATTTCTCTGCCTTTGGGATCATTCTCAAATAGATCACTCAGGTGGCCTACCAGACCCATCATGCAGATGTTTGCATAGTTAGAAAACCTCATAGTTGGCAGGATCCTCAGGGGTTGTTGAGTCCAATTCATACCTGAATATGAACTCCTGTTATAGCATCCCTCACATGGCTATCCACACTCCAACAGATCTTTTTGGGGGCAGCCCATTCCTCTTTCAAACAGTTCTAGATAATAGTATGCTTCTTTCACGAATACCATGGAACACCCAACATTAAGGGAGGTGGTGTGATGCTTTTGCTCTTACATTGTGTTGCTAGCCAGAGACAATGGTGTAAGAAATAAGTGTGAAAAATGGAAGAACCATGGAATGAGACTAATATGGAAATGAGGACAGAGATTTTCAGATGAGCAAGGGTAGGCTTTATGAGTAAGAGTCCACAATAGCACTGGTTTATAAAACAGGGCTTGACAGTTTGGTCACCCTGAAGAAAGTTCCAAAAGAAATCAGAAAACTTTCAGCACCAGAATCCCATCCTTTCCAGTTACTAATTCCTCAGTTCTCATTTTTTCCCCAAAAGGGTTTTCAATGGCCTTCACTATGACCAGTGAAAAGGTCCTACTTTTCAGAGAATCACAGGATTCAGGCTGTAATGACCTTTAGAGATCTAATCCAACTTTCTTATTTTATAGTTGAAGGAATTATGATCCAGAGAAGGGAAGTCACTTCCTTGAGATCAAACAGTAAGAAGCAGGAGAGCCAGGCACCAATCAGGGTCTGTGGACACCAAAGCCAATGTTTTTTTTTTCCACTAAGGCAGGCTCCTGCTTCACACCTTCGTCTATTCCACTACATCATTTTCTTCTCTTCCTGGTCATAATGGAAAAGAACTAAAAAAAAAAA
>JAJPUD010007297.1:0-12920 GCA_023553655.1 Myrmecobius fasciatus
GAAACAATTCACAACTTTAGCAAAGTGGCAGGATTCAAAATTAATCCACATAAATCATCAGCATTTTTATATATTACCAACAAAGTTCAGCAGCAAGAGATACAAAAAGAAATTTCATTCCAAATAGCAGATGATAGGATAAAATATTTGGGAATCTATCTGCCAACAAAAAGTCAGAAACTATACGAACTAAATTACAAAACACTTTCCACACAAATAAAATCAGACCTAATCAATTGGAAAAATATTAAGTGCTCATGGGTAGGCAGAGCGAACATAATAAAAATGACAATACTACCCAAACTAATCTACTTATTTAGTGCCATACCAATCAAACTCCCAAGAAATTATTTTACAGATCTAGAAAAAATAGTAGCAAAGTTCATTTGGAAGAACAAAAGGTCAAGGATTTTAAGGGGATTAATGAAAAAAAAGGCAGATGAAGGTGGCCTTGCTGTACCAGATCTAAAACTATATCATAAAGCAGTGGTCATCAAAACCGTTTGATACTGGCTAAGAAATAGAGCAGTCAATCAGTGGCACAGGATAGGTTATCAGGACAACCTAGGCAATAACCTTAACAATCTAGTATTCGATAAACCCAAAGACCCCAGCTTTTGGGATAAATACTCACTATTCGGCAAAAACTGCTGGGAAAATTGGAAACTAGTGTGGAAGAAATTAGGGCTTGACCCATACCTAACACCACATACCAAATAAGATCTAAATGGGTTCATGATCTACATATAAAGAGGGACTTTGTAAGCAAGTTAGAGGAATGTAATATAGTTTATCTCTCAGACCTGTGGAGATGGAATAAATTTATGTCCAAAGAAGACCTGGAACTCCTAATTGAACACCTGATGGATAATTTTGATTATATTAAGTTAAAAAGTTTCTGTACAAACAAAACAAATGCAGACAAGATTAGGAGGGAAGCATCAAACTGGGAAATCATCTTTACATTTAATGGTTCTGATAAAGGCCTCATTTCTAAAATATATGGAGAATTGTCTCATATATATATATATATATATATATATATAAGTATTCAAGCCACTCTTCAATGGATAAGTGGTCAAGGGATATGAACAGACAGTTTTGAGATGATGAAATTAAAACCATCTCTAGTCATGTGAAAAGTTGCTCCAAATCACTATTGATCAGAGAAATGCAAATTAAGACAACTCTGAGGTAACACACAGATTTAGTCAGATTGGCTAAAATGACAGGAAAAGATTACGATGAATGTTGGAGGGGATGTGGGAAAACTGGGACACTAATACATTGTTGGTGGAACTTTGAATGGATCCAACCATTCTGGAGAGCAATTTGGAGCTATGCTCAAAAAGTTGTGAAACTGTGTATATCCTTTGACCCAGCAGTGTTTCTATTGGTCCTATATCCCAAAGAGATCTTAGAGGAGGGAAAGGGACCCACCTGTGAAAGAATGTTTGTGGCAGCCCTTTTTGTAGTGGCTAGAAACTGGAAACTGAAGGGATGCCCATCAATTGGAGAATGGCTGAATAAATTAGGGTATATGAATGTTATGGAATATTATTGCTCTGTAAGAAATGACCAGCAGGACCATTTCAGAGTGGCCTGGAGAGACTTGCGTGAACTGATGCTGAGTGAAACGAGCAGAACCAGGAGATCATCATACACAGCAACAACAGTATTACATGATGATCAATTCTAATGGACATGGCTCTCTGCAACAAAGAATTGTCTCAAACCAGTTCCAATTGTTCACTGAAGAAAACCATATATACCCAGAGAGAGGGAAATAAAATATGGACCAAAACGTAACATCTTGATGATCTCTATTGACATTTGCTTGCATTGTGTTGTCTTTCTCTGATTCTTTTTTTTTTCTTGTAGATAGGATTTTTCTTGCATAACTTCTCAAGCATTTCAACATTATTAACATGTAGTGGACTTCCTGCCATCTAAGGGAGGGGAGGGAACTGGGGGTAAAATTTGTAATGGAAAGCTTCGTAAGATCAATTTTGGAGAACTACCCCTACATATGTTATACAAATAAAAAACTTTAATAAAAAAATAGAGAGAGAGAATTGTCTCATATTTATAAAAATTCAAGCCATTCTCCAATCAATAAATGGTCAAAGGATATGAACAGACAATTTTCAGAGGATGAAATTAAAACTATTTGTAGTCGTATGAAAAGGTGCTCCAAATCCCTATTGATCAGAGAAATGAAAATCAAGACAACCCTGAGGTACCGCTACACACCTGTCAGATTGGCTAAAATGACAGGAAAAGTTAATAATGAATGTTGGAGGGGAGGTGGGAGGGCTGGGACACTGATGCATTGTTGGTGGAGCTGTGAACGGATCCGGCCATTCTGGAGAGCAATTTGGATCTATGCTCAAAAAGTTATCAAACTGTGCATACCCTCTGATCCAGCAGCATTTCTTTTGGGCTTATATCTCAAAGAAATCATAAAGGAAGAAAATGGTCCCACATATGCAAGAATGTTTGTGGCATCCCTTTTTGTAGTGGCTAGAAACTGGAAACTGAATAGAAGCCCTTCAATTGGAGAATGGCTGAATAAATTATGGTATATGAATATTATGGAATATTATTGCTCTGTAAGAAATGACCAGCAGGACGATTTCAGAAAGTCCCGGAGAGGCTTGCATGAACTGATGCTGAGTGAAATCAGCAGAACCAGGAGAACATTATACATGGCAACAACAATACTATATGATGATCAATTCTGATGGACATGGCTCCCTTCAACAACGAAATGTTTCAAACCACTTCCAATTGTTCACTCAAGAAAGCCATATACACCCAGAGAGAGGGGTGTGAAATGTGGACCACAACATAACATTCTCATACTCTTGATTGATGTTTGCTTACATTGTGTTTCCTTTATCTGATATGTCTTTTATGTAGATACGATTTTTCTTGCACAACAATGATATGTTTGGAAATATGTATACATATATTCTATTTGCCAATTGTTTTAACATAATTAACATGTAGTGGATATCCTGTCAACTAGAGGAGGGGTTGGGAACTCAGGGGAAAAATATGTAACATAAAGCTATGTAAGGGTTAATGTTGAAGAATTACCCATACATATGTTTTGCAAATAAAATAAAATTGAGGGGAAAAAAGCATATAATAAAGTTTACATGTTACTTTTTAAAAAAAGAAAGAATAAAGAAATAAAGTGAAACATACAAAAAGATCAATGCTGGGGAACTACCCATACATATGTTATACAAATAGAAAGCTTTAATATATATATATATATATATATATATGATTTGAGTTGAATCGCTGTGCTACTTTTCCTTCTGTTTGGCTAACCTGAGTTTGATATTTTCCCCTTACTTGCTGATTTCTGAAAAGCATGAAGTTCAAAGAATTGTTCCTAATTATTTTGGTCTTTCTCATGATAAAGTTATATACTTTTTATCTGTACATGAATACCAGAACGGTCATTGATAAAACTGTGCATCAGCTGGAAGCTGCCAGAGTAATTATCAACTACCTTCCTACAGGTAGGCACCTGAGATACTGCCAGACACTTCTTGGTGTATTCTAGTTTTTGAATCCACTGCATGCTACTATTTTGAGGTTATAAATGAACTCCAATGGGCAATAAGTTGATATAATAGGAAGAGTATTAGACTTTAATTCAAAAAGATCTGAGCTTAAATTCTGCCTTAGATTCTATTTAACTTTGTGACTCTGGCAAATCACATAACTTCATTCAGTCTTGATTTCATCATCTATAAAGTGGAGATATTACATGACAATTGTATGGATTTCTTATATATATATATATAATATATATGCATATATATATACACATAAAACTCTTCAGAAATCTTAAAACATATAAAATAACTTTTATTATTTTATGATGTGTTCAACATATCATTTGTAAAGGAATTCTAAGAAACTGAAAAAAGTAATTTTTTTTTGTTTTTTTTTTTCTTGTGGTCAATAGGACAATGCATATTTATTAAATGCCTACCAATTCAAAGACACTCTACTAGGCACTGGGAAAAAAGAGTAAGGCATAAGAGAGTCCCTGAACTCAAGGAGTTCACACTTTTATGGAAGAGATAAAAAGAAGTTGACATTTGGGGTAAAGATACCCACTATGGGACATGATGTAATCTTGCAGCCAGGATAGGACATGATCTGAGGAGATGTGAGTTATAGGGATTCCAAATGCCTATTATTCTTCTTTGACATTCATATAATCAAGGATGGAGCAGAAGAAAGACATTTTTTTCTTTGAGAGACAACTAATAATTTTGGCTGAAATGGCAATATGGTGTAGAAAAATAGAGATAAGGGTGAGTTTTGCCTTGTATTTAGAAGTGTTTATGTCATTTTCCAAAGGTCTTTCAAATGAGTTAGTTTCTTGTTCAGTCAAGGCTTTATACAGTCCCACAAGCAGTTGGTCCCTAATGCTTCAAATGAAAGGAAATGCTTTTTGTCCTTTTACACTGAAATAGAGAAACATTTCTAGAAATAAGCATTTCTTAGCTTTGGACAAGAATGAGAAATCCTTTCAAAAAGTATAGATTTGTAAATTTGGTCAGTGTTATTTTTTCTTTCTGTACCTACATGCAAACTATTAAATACAAAAGGAGATGCAGTAGAGAGAAAATGTCATTATAATTCTTAAAAACAGCAGAATTGGCAAATATACTAAAGGAAATCCTAAGAAGATTCTGAATTTATTCATATGTTCCAAGGGTCTTTCAGGAGGTAGTTTACAACCTGACTTTTTCATCCTTTCTTAATTTTTTTCCATTTTTTATTAAGAAATACAATAGCCATGAGGTGAAAATTGGACCCACTGTGAACTCTTTCCCAAGGTTGGATGTGTGGAGGGGTAAGTACAGAAATTCTGGCAAAATCTTCAAAGCTCTTAGCACAAACATTCATTTTTTGACTAGATTTCTAATGTGAAAAAGCAGAGTCTACTTATGGATACTTGTTTCATTTACTACATGTATTAGCTGATTAGGCTACTTGATGTCAAAGTTAACTCCTAATGGCTGGCATTTGTACACTACTTTAAAATTCATGAACATGTTATTGTCTTCATTTTTCCTCACAATCCTGAGAGGTAGATGCTATTATTCCTTCCTATTTAAATAGGAAGAACCTGAGTAAATAGAGGTTAAATTACTTGCCCTGAATCACACAAAAGTATCTGAAATAAGATTTGAACTCAGGTCATCTTAAGTTTAGAATTTTATGTATTGTGCCATATAGCTAACATTAAGTTTCTGTAAACCTGAAAAATTATTTCTTTTCAAAAGCTGAATCATTAATCTCCCTTATTTCTCTCATGGTCTTCCAGTTCAGTTCCTTTTCCTAGAAATTTATTAAGATACTCCTGAAATCAATGCATCATGTAATGGACATATGAATATAAAATGACTCATCTTATTTGTAACTTACAATAATATTAGGATTCTAGCTAAATTAGCCTACTTGCTATTTCCCATATAAATTTGTTTTAGGAATCCCTCCTGGTTCTGGAGTCATCTAGATCATAAATTCTCCAAAATTGAATCACAAAAGCATTCTCTTTCTTGTTCTTTATGTCCTCCTGTAAAGTTTACTCTGGGGAATCTTGTATATAGCTTATGTATCACTGATAAATGCAAAGTTTCTGTAATAGAAAGTGTTATTTCTGGGATCTTGTATGAGCACCTAAGATAAAAATGCATATAAGTAAAAGGACAACCTTTATTTCATTCCAAAAAAAATCAAAAACTGCAAAGGAAACAGAAGAGTCCATTAAAATGTAGAAGGCATAATAAATCCAAATAACTCATAAAAAACACAATTCTCCTCCCTCTCAAATAAGTTCTACTTTTCAGCCCCAAAAGAAAATTATCCTTTTGTTTGAGTACCAACATAGAGTATAAGAAAACTAATTTTTGTTTGTTTGTTTGTTTCTAGAGAAGCAACACTCTGGTATTCCTAATGAATCTTTTTTCTCACATAGTGTTCTATATAGTTCCTTTAGATATGCAGTCCTTATACTAATGTTAGGCCTTTTATTGTAAGGCACACATATTTTGAAATATTATATAAGTAATCTCTGTTACTATTATCTCTGCTGTCCAAGGGAGAAATGTGAAAATCATCTACCTTGCCCATAACATAGTTTTAGTTCCTTACTCCAATGACATAATTGATGATAATGTAAATAATTCTCTCTTTCCAAGAGTCAAGTCCCCTTTTTTCCTCTAAAATCCCATATCTCTTGGCTCTTGAAGTTGAAATTAATCTTGAAGCAATCTCGAATGGCAGCAGTGCTTCAGATATCTCCATTCTTTTGCTAAAAGCTATATTCTATGATCATGATTCCTAGGAATTTTCCCTTCCTTAATTTGAGAGCAGAGATTGAGGAATACCTTTTTTTCCGTGTATTGCCATTTTGGACTCAATAGATGAGCACTTCCCAAGTTTGTTCTCCCAAGGAACCCATTATTGATTTATTAGGGGAAGAATTTGGGCTTGAGCAGATTTTGACTTTTCATCCCACTTTAGGATCCTGATCCACAGATTACTATTTGTTGTATGTCTCTACAATGAAAGAATTAAAAGGAGCTGATCAAGTTTGTCAGATTACTTTTATATGTCAGCACAAGGAAATAGATACTTCCAAGATTGTATGAATAACCAAATCATTTTGAGAGAAACCCAAGTACTGAAATCCCTTCTCTTAGGATGTTCCAAGGAATATTATGAAAAAAAAAACTATTTTTTCTAGGAATGTCCTACTCATCGAAACCATTCTTTTTCCCATTCACAAAGTGTCAATGGTTAAATTAGTACTCAAATGAGATAGGAACTGACTTTTATAGAGTTCTAGTGATATGAACTATCCAGTGTCCATTCAGAAATTCAAACCTTTAAAGCATGGTATCATTCAGGGTTATTTCTATATTTCTGTAAAAATAAATTATCATGGAATAATGTAAAAAAAATTAGTCATTCATTCCATTTTGCATTTAACCTTAAGTATACATGCATGTCAGTAGAGCATACCCATAGACAAATATTTATATACATAAAATAGCAATCTACTCCTCAAAAATAATAGTTTATTTTTAAGCCTCTAATGAATATCTTAAAATAGAAACAAGCAATCAACAAGCACTTAATAAGTGTCTACTGTTTGTTCTCAGCACTGTGCTAGGTACTAAGAAAACAAAAGCAACAAAAACAGAAGTGACATTGGACAACCTCTGAATATAATATGGTTGATGATATTTCAATGATTAATGCTGCATAAATAATCAAATTGATTTGTCTCCTTAATCCAAGATGTTGGGAAAGAAAGGGAAAACCTGTATCTGTTAATTGATTTGAAAAAAAAATGAAGTTCAAAAGTAAAAGCCAGTGATAGTTAGCTATTAAAAAGTAATCAGAGATGGCACTGTTTGCATATTTCTCACATAAGAAAGCAGTACATTCTTTGAAATTTTCAGTCATTTCTTTAGTTTTCCATAAGTAAGGAAATGTCATATGCAATATTTAGAAGCACTTTATAAATACTGTATTTGTATGTGTATGGCTTTCTTTGTGTGTTTATGTTACAAAAAGATCATTGTATACCTTGATACAAATGGTGTGGACTCTGTGAGTATATAAAAGTCATATAAATATTTACAGCCCTGCTGCCAGGAAAAACAGAGTTTCACTAGCATATAGCACAAAGCACTTGTAAATAACCTGATTGCTTTATTTATAAAATAAATCTTTCATTAAAAGTTTAAGGAAAAAAAGGTATCTTTATAACATAGCAGAATTCATAAACTATTATGTTTCATATAGAAATTCTCCAAATAAAAATTTCAGACTTTTGCATTAGCATATTCTATTTTTCAAAAATAGTACATTTGATATGTCTTTAAAATATGTTAGTTGATATTTGGGGACTAAATATGCAGACATGATCCTTAAAAATATTTTCTCTGGAAAGAAGTTGGAAAAATCTTTTAAGATTAAAATATATTCCCACTGAAATAAACTTTTTTTTAATTTTAGCTCAGAATATTATTCTTTGACTTCCATTCTGGCAGATCCTTTCTAAAATGGTAATTTGTGTATTATATTTTTAAATCCATAATTTTGGAGAATATAATATTTCATCTTTTATGCCCTTTTATTTCTTATATGCCAGCATTTAGACATAATGGATCATACTTTGAATCAAAACAATTTCTGAGGGCACATAATAACCTCAAATGCCAAGTGGGGATCTTTATTTCTCTATTGACATTGATAGATATGGGTCCAATAGTTAACTGAACTGGATTAATTTCATCTATGAACTAAAATATGTTCTAACCTCCATTGCATTATGAACTTTTCTATTTTTATACAAAAATGGTTGAATCATGACTGCTTTCTTTGTTCTTGAATCATAACCTGCAAATGGAGATTATGATTTTATTATCTAGTCCTATAGATATCTAACCTTTCTTGTAACTGATTCTTACCATCTTTATGTCTCCAAGTGTATTATTTTTATTGCCATCTCTGATTACTTTTTAATAGCTAATTTTCACTGGCTTTCACCTTTGAACTTCATTTTTTTTCAAATCAATTAACAGATACAGGTTTTCCCTTTCTCTCCCAACATCTTGGATTAAGGAGACAAATCCAAATTTAAATAATTTCATTTCAAATACTCCATTCTATTCCAAATATCATTTTCATTTTAAATTTAAACTAATGTATTTCCTTGCACACTAAGACCAGAAAGTAAATCACACATGTGATTTGACTTGTGAAATACAAAAACATCTAAATTTGTACTAAAGATCTGAAAGTGATAATCAAGTCACTCTTGACCCAATTACTAATTGAGCAGTTTACATTTAAAGATGTATAAACATGTTTTATTAAAAATGTAATATGGTATAAAAATGAAATAAAAATCATGTAATTTTAAGTAAGAACTGAAATTAAGTCTCTGACCTTTGCCCTGTTTGTTTTTAAATATTATTTTAAGGATACATACTTTTCTTCTCTTGTTAAGCTTCAAAGTTTAAAATAGTGTAACTAGTTTATGACTTTGGAGGAGAAGTTTTTCATAGCAGGAATGATAACAGTAAGTCCTACTTCCATAGTTCTTCAAAGTTTTTCTCAATATTGAAATGCATTTAGTATAGCATTGACTTAGATACCCAAGAAAATGAAGATAGCAACTAATCCATGTCTAACTATATAGGTCATCTCATAAATTCACTACTAGATGTTCATTAAATTCTCCTAAGGTCTTCCAGGCCTTTTCTTGATATCTTTGGTTTGACATGTGTATGAATATTATAACTTAATGAAATGTACCATGTGCATATCCATTACCCTCTCTGTCATATACATTTTCCATTCTTTAAAGATTTTTATATTCTGTTTCCCCCCTCTACAACATGTATGACAGGTGGACATCCACTCTTTTGCCTAGGCTTTTAGAAAGGAAGAATGACCTCCCAAGATGTCCCATTCAACATTGTCATAGAAATTACTAGAAATCCCTTCCTAACAAGTCAAATTTCACTTCTATACACTGTTCCTAGATTCATTTTCATTATTTATTTATTTATAATCAATTCATCTAAGATGGTTTATCTTCAGTCAACTGTTCTTTTAAGATATATGCCATGGGAATTATAAGGAAAGAAAGATAAAATTCATTCACATATACATTTATTTAAAATTATTAACCTTCTATTTTATGGATTGGGGATAGAAACAAAAGTGAAAGTTTCCCTTCATTCAAGAAACTTATATACATGGATAGGAGGAAAGGTAAAGGGGAGAGCTGAGAAATGGGCACAAATATGTAAATAAATCAATACAAAATATATACAAGTTAACTTGGAGGAGGGACAATAATTGTCAGAGGCATACATAAGTTAAGTGATATGTTTAGAGTCACACAACTATTATGTGTCCGAGAAGTGTAATTAAACCCAATTTTCCTTACTCCAAGCCTAGGAATTCTTCCATTACATAAATATATCTTTTATTTCTCTTTAAAATATGAATTTCTTAAAAATTTCTTGATTTGAGTAAAAGGTTATATCCAAAATATATTATTCTTAAAAATGTGAGCTGGTTCAATCTATGTTGATATAATTGATTAATATTATCAATCTCTCTTTCTTCCCCCATGAGAACAACTTTGAGAGGCCTAAAATTGATGATAAATTTTGTACACAAGAACATTACTGACCCATCATCAGTTTTAATTGTATTTCTATTGCTGTTGTTGAAAATTCTTTTGGTTTCCCCAATAGCAATAAGTGGTCCAAATCCATTCATATTCTTTCATGGGTAACCCTTCTGAACAAGATCAAGATGGCAGGTGTTGAAACTAAGAACATGAAAGAACTAGTTTTCTTCGAGGGAAATTCACAATTGCATGATCTAACCTGGTTTTATTAGTACCATATGCTCTGTCACTGATGGAGTTAACTATCCTTTAAAACTGATATCGCCATTCCCTGCAATGGCAGCTCTATAAATCATTTGGAGCTGAGAATGGAAGATTGTTTATAATCCAGGTGTAATGCTGAGGTCACAAATAACATGAGATCCTGATTGTTACTTTGCTGGCTTACTTAACATGTAAAATTATCTACTGCATTTAAAATACAAGCAAAAATGTGCTTCCCCTATCTTTCTTTTCCTTTTTTTCTTTCTTTTTCTTTTTTTCTTTCTTTCTTTTTCTCTTTCTTTCCTTCCTTCATTCCTTCCTTCTTCTTTTCTTTCTTTCTTTCTTTCTTTTTTCTTCCTTCATTTTTCTTCCTTCTTTTAAAAACACAGTTAAACAGAATATATCTAGTTCTCTAAAGGAATGATTTTAATATCTTTTAATTAATTCCAAATTTTTAACATGTAGTATTTAATTGAATGAATTCAAATTGCTTGTAGGTGTTTATGTGATTTAAATTTTCTGTATTTATTTAATGTCATCACCAAAAGACTTGGAAAACTTTTTTTTCATATGTTTACCTAAAAAAATTCACCTTGAGCATAAAAAGTAAAGATGTGTTGAAAAATAGAAAAGAATTATGATTTTCATCTGTACACATTACATTTCTTAGATACTCTGATGCTAAAAGACAGCACCTGCCTATTGGACATGTGCCCATTTTAGGACCATAATGGTAAGGTTCACATTGGAGACTTAATAATGCATTTTCTATTCATTAAAAGCTTTTTCATCTCTTGCACAATCTCATTTCATATGTTTGCAAATGCCAAATGCCAAATATTACTTAAATAGGAAAGAAAATATCCCCAAGCATTACAGTGCTCTCAAAGGTGTTCCTTATGAAAGCTTTTCTGTGCTTCATTAAACACACATTTCTCTCTTAGCAGAGGTATAAATAAAGTGGGGAAAACTGGGGAATTCCTCCTTTATGGTCAAATTTTGAAGATTTTGCCATCCCTTGACTCCTTCCATAAGAAGAAATAACTGTTTAGCACATAATAATAATAATTAGATAAAACAAAAAGTGACCAAGTAGTCATGCATTCTCATATTATGAGGTATCATAGAACTGTAGATTTAAAGCTGAAAAGAATCTAGGCTAATCATCTTACAGATGACAGAGCTGTAGCCTAAAGAGGTAAGGTGACTTGCACCATAAAAAATTAAGTCAAAGGGCTGGCATAAAAATACAGTTTTATTATTTCAAATCCCAAAAGATTTTCACTGTACCATATCACAATTTTCATTTACACCTTACTCCATCTTCTACATTACAGTGATTTCTCCACCAATGACTTTTTCTAGTCCATATTTTGAGTTCCATTGCTGAAATATTTTTTTCTGTGTCTGATGTGTTGCTTTTTTCTTCCTTTCAATCACTTCTACTCTACTTTCACTCAATTGCTTGCTTGGGAGTCATTTTCACTGGGTATTAGAATTTCTAGTAATGACTGTGGTTTAAGTTTGCCAGAAGTAATATTTATTTTCATGTTCTAAATTATGGTTATCTTTGTATAAACATATTAATGCTCAGGATGAGAATAGAGCCTTGGGATTCAAATCAGAAAAATTTAGGTTCAAGTTCTGACTCAGATGCACACATTTTGTGTGTTTCTTTAACACCTCCTGCCCCAATAATTTGAACAACTCCCAAAAATATTAACTGCACAACAGGTTTTGATAAATATTGGAAAGGAAGTTTTCCTCACCAGGAGCTTTCTATGCCCTGTAAAGAAACCCAAAAGGTCAGACACAATGTTCTCACAACTATGTATTACCATTCAAAGTCCATGAGGATACAGCAGCTACAATTAGGAAAAAAATTATTTTAGATGATATAGGGAATCATACCAAATATCAAAAGAACATTGTGAACTTTCCTTGTTTTTCTTTAAGTAGATTATTCAAATTTTTGCTGAATATATATATATATATACATATATATATATATATATATATGTATATATTAGGTGATGAAAGCCACAATAGAAAGATTGACTCAAGAGACCACCCTCTTTTAAGGGGGGAAAAACGATCCCACTGTGGTGCCTTATTGTTGAATAAGAACAAATGAAAGGATAGTTTCAACTGACATTTGTCCTTTGTAAACACTAATTTGGAAAGGGTTTTCAGCTGCAAAAGTAATGATAGATGACCCACAAATGTTCTATAGTTTGGCTCACATGAACCTGAAAATTTTAGCTGCTTATTTTCAGCTCATTTGAATTTTGAGAAAAATAGAAATATTCTTCCTTCTCATACTGATTTTTAAAATGGCATTTTCTCTTAAAATTTCTTGATCTATTTGTTTCTTATATGAGATTTCTTAGTAAATGTATAATGGTCAGCTCTTTCTCCAAAAATGTGACAAATATTTGTTTAATCTATGTTATAG
>JAJPUD010007297.1:27840-39527 GCA_023553655.1 Myrmecobius fasciatus
ATTGTTGAAGAGAACCATGTCGATCAGAATTGATCATCATATAGTCTTGTTGTTGCCATGTATAATGATCTCCTGGTTCTGCTGATTTCACTTACCATCAGTTCATGTAAATCTCTCCAGGCCTCTCTGAAATCATCCTACTGGTCATTTCTTACAGAACAATAATATTCCATAACATTTCTATACCATAATTTATTCAGCTATTCTCCAATTAATGAACATCCATTCAATTTCCAGTTTCTTGCCACTATAAAAAGGATTACCACAAACATTTTTGCACATGTGGGTCCTTTTCCCTCATTTAAGATCTCTTTGAGATATAGACCCAGTAGAATTACTGCTTAGTCAAAGGGTATGCACAGTTTGATAACTTTTTGAGCATAGTTTCAAATTGCTCTCCAGAATTGTTGGATCCTTTCACAGTTCCATCAACAATTTATCAATGCCCCAGTTTTCCCACATCCCCTCCACATTCTTCATTATCTTTTCCTGTCATTTTAGCCAATCTAACAGGTGTGTAGTAGTAACTCAGTTATCTTAATTTGCATTTCTCTGAGCAATAGTGATTTGGAGCACCTTTTCATATGACTAGAATAGTTTCAATTTCCTCATCTGAAAATTGTCTGTTCATATCCTTTGACCATTTATCAATTGGAAAATGACTTGAATTCTTATAAATTTGTCAGTTCTCTATTTATTTTAGAAATGAGGCCTTTATCAGAAGCTTTGAATGTAAAAATATTTTCCCAGTTTATTGTTTCCCTTCTAATCTTGTCTGCATTTGTTTTGTTTGTATAAAACCTTTTTAACTTGATATAATCAAAATTATCTATTTTGTAATTAATAATAATCTCTAGTTCTTCTTTGGTCACAAATTACTTCCTCCTCCACAGATCTGAGAGGTAAACTATCCTATGTTCTTCTACTTTGTTTATAATATCATTCTTTATGTCTAGATCATGAACCCATTTCAATCTTATCTTGGTAAAAGGTGTTAGGTGTGGGTTAGTGCCTAGTTTCTGCCATACTAGTTTCCAATTTTCCCAGCATTTTTTTTGTCAAATAGTGAGTTTTTATCCCAAAAGCTGAGGTCTTTGGGTTTGTCAAATATTAGATTGCTATAATCATTGACTGGGACCCTAACCTTAGAATACTCTGTTTCTTAGACAGTACCAAATAGTTTTGATGACTGCTACTTTATAATACAGTTTTAGATCTGGTACAGCTAAGCCCCCTTCATTTGATTTTTTTCATTAGATCCCTTGCAATTCTTGACCTTTTGTTCTTTCAGATGAATTTTGTTGTTATTTTTTCTAGGTCAATAAAATAATTTCTTGGGAGTTTGATTGGTATAGCATTGAATAAATAGATTAGTTTAGGTAGTATTGTCAACTTTATTATATTCACTCGACCTATCCAAGAGCACTTGATATTTTTTCCAATTGTTTATATCTGACTTTATTTGTATGGAAAGTGTTTTGTAGTTTTGCTTATATAGTTCCTGACTTTCCCTTGGCAGATATATTCCCAAATATTTTGTAGTATCAACAGTTATTTTAAATTGAATTTCTCTTTGTGTCTCTTACTGTTGGATTTTGTTAGTGATATCTAAAAATGCAGATGATTTATGTGGATTTATTTTGTATCCTGCAACTTTGTTAAAGGTGAGGATTATTTCTAATAGTTTTTTAGTTGATTCTCTAGAGTTCTCAAGTAGACCATCATATCACCTGCAAAGAGTGATAATTTGGTTTCCTCATGATCAACTCTGATTCCTTTAATGTCCTTTTCTTCTCTTATTGCCAAAGCTAGCATTTCTAATGCAATATTAAATAGTAATGATGATAGTGGGCAACCTTGTTTCACCCCTGATCTTATTGTGATTGGTTGCAGTTTATCCCCATTACATATGATGCTAACTGATGGTTTTAAATAGATGCTACCGACTATTTTAAGGAAAAGTCCATTAATTCCTATACTGTCTAATATTTTTAATAGGAATGGATGTTGGAATTTATCAAATGTTTTTTTCTGCATCTGTTGAGATAATCATATAAAATTTGTTAGTTTGGTTATTGATATAGTTGATTATGCTGATAGTTTTCCTAATATTAAGCCGGCTCTGCATTCCTGGTATAAACCCTACTTGGCCATGGTATATTATCCTGGGGATGATTTTCTGAAATCTCTTTGCTAATATTTTATTTAAGATTTTTGCATCAATATTCATTAGGGAGATTGGTCTATAATTTTCTTTCTTTTTTCATCCTATCTGGTTTAGATGTCAGTGCCATGTCTGTGTCACAAAAGGAATTTAGTAGGAGTCCCTCCTTCCCTATTTTTTCAAATAGTTTACATAGTACTGGAGTTAATTGTTTTTTAAATGCTAAGTAGAATTTACATGTAAATCCATCTGGTTCTGGGAATTTTTCTTAGGGAGTTGATTAATGGCTTGTTCTATTTCTTTTTTCTAAATTGGGACTATTTAAGTAAGTTATTTCCTCTTCTGTTAATCTGGGCAATCTATATTTTGTAAGTACTCCTCCATTTCCCTTAGGTTATCAAATTTATTGGCATAAAGTTGGGGAAAGTAACTCTTAATTATTGCTCTAATTTCCTCTTCATTGGTGGAAAGTTCTCCCTTTTCATTTTTGAGACTAACAATTTGATTTTCCTTTTTTCATTCTTCTAATCAAATTAAATAGAGGTTTATCTGTTTTGTTGCTGTTGTTTTCATAAAACCAACTTGTAGTTTTATTTATTAATTTAATAATTTTTTACATTCAATTTTATTTATCTCTCCTTTTATTTTTAGGATTTCAATTTTGGTATTTGATTGGTGGTTTTCAATTTGTTCTTTTTCTAGATTTTTTAGTTGCAAAGCCAATTCATTGATTTTCTCTTTCTCTATTTTATGCAAGTAAGCATCTAGAGATATAAAATTTCTCCTTATTACCACTTTGTCTACATCCCATAAATTTTGGCATGTTGTCTCATTGTTATGAGATGAAATAATGAAATTCTCTTACCTGTAATTTGCTGTGTCACCCATTCATTCTTTAGGATGAGATTATTTAGTTTCCAATTGCTTGTTGGTTTATTTTCTTCTGACCTTATAATGCATGTGATTTTTATTGTATCATGATCTGAAAAAAATGCATTCACTATTTCGGCCTTTCAGCATTTGATTCTGAGGTTTTTATTCCCTAAAACATGGTTAATTTTTGTATATGTTCCATGAACCACTGAGTAAAAAGTAAACTCCTTTCTGCTTCCATTTAATTTCCTTCAAAGATCTATCATATCTAACTTTTCTAACATTTGTTTACCTCCTTAACTTATTTTTCATTTATATTTTTTTTTAAAAATCCCCAAAGGGAGACATGAGCTCATCCCTATTTCACAAGGCTTTCTTTGAAGATTACATAAAGGATCTTTTAAGAGAGTTGGAAGAAAAATGGGGAAGTGATATGAGATCATTGCAAGAAGGAATGGGAAAAAAAACATATAATGCCCTACAAAAGAGATATGAAAAAGACACCAATTCAGTGAAAAACAAAATTAGTGAAATTGAAAAAAATGCAATGAACAAAAAAATTCAATTGGTCAATTGCAAAAGCAGCTTAAAAAGGTAACAGAAGAAAATGATACACTAAAAATTTAACTGAACAAATGGAAGTGTATGACTCAATAAGGCTTCAAGAGTCAGTCAAACAAAAACAAAAAAAAATTAAAAAAATATGAAATATCTCTTAGGAAAAACAACTGACCTGGAAAATAGATCTGGGAGAGGCAATCTAAGGCTTATAGAGCTTCTTGAAAGCCATGATGAAATAAAGAACATAGACATAATCTTACAGGAAATCATAAAAGAAGACTTCCCTGATATTTTCAAGTGAGAAGGTAAAATAGTCATTGAAAGAATCCACTAATCACCTCCTGAAAAAGACCCCAAAATTAAATCCCCCAAGGAATATTGTGGCTAAATTTCAGAACTATCATACCAAGGAAAAGCTATTGCAAGCAGCCAGAAATAAACAATTTAAATACTGAAGAGCAACAATTAAGTTTACCCAGGACCTGGAAGCTTCTACCTTAAAGGATCAAAGGCCCTGGAATCTGATATTCTGAAAAGTAAAGTAACAGGGATTACAGTCAAGAATAAGCTATCCAGCTAAAATAAGAATTATCTTCCAGGAAAGAAGATGGACATTCAAGACATTCAATTATATGAATTATATATATATATATATATATATATATATATATATATATATATATATATATAATGAAAAGACCATAACTGAAGAAAACATTTGCTCTCTAAACAGAAGTAGAAAAAGATAAAATGGAAAAAATTCTCTTGAGAACTATATTTCTGTTTTGCATACACTGAGAGAATGTGTGTATAATTTGATCTTATGATAATATGAAAAAGAAATTAGGGGTACAACAGTGATCATATTGAAAGAAGAGGAAAAAGGAGGTAAAATAAGAGAAATTACATTTCATGAAAAGGTAAAAGAAAATCTATTATAATTGAGGGAAAGAAGGAAGGGGGTGTGAGCACTGTGTGAATCTTACTCACATCAAATTTGGCTCTAAGAGAGAATATCAGACATTTTTGGTATCACAAAGTAATTTGTCTCACCTTATACAGAAATAGGAGGGATAGGGGGAAAAGAAAAGGAAAGACTAATAGAGGAGAAAACAGAAATATTAGGGGAAAGGTGTAAACAAGGGGGAGGGGATCTAAAGGAAGAGGACTATTTGAGGCAGGTGTTCATCAAAAGCAAAATACTGAAAAGGAGTGAAGGGGGATAGGAAAGAGAAAAGCATAACCTACGGTAAATAAAATGGCAGGAAATAACAAATTAGTTATTTTAACTGTGAATGTCAATGGGATGAACTCTCCCATGAAGCAAAAGTAGATAGCAGACTGGATTAAAACCCAGAATTCAGCAATATGTTGTTTACAAGAAACATATTTAAAGCATAATGACACATGCAGCGTGAAGGTAAAGGGCTGGAGGAAAATATATTATGCTGCAGGTGAACAAAAAAGAGCAGTGGTAACAATCTTGATCTCAGATCAAGTAAAAGCAAAGGTCGATATAATTAAAAGAGACAAGGAAGGAGACTACATCTTACTAAAGGTTACTATAGATAATGAAGCAATATCAATACTAAACATATATGCACCGGGTGGTATAGCATGGAAATTCCTAGAAGAAAAGTTAAGAAAGAAGCAAGAAGAAATAGACAACAAAACTATACTAGTTGGGGATGTCAACCTTTCTCTCTCAGAACTAAATAAAGTGAGCCAAATATAATACCAGTAGGGCCACATTGTAATGAGCAATATGACAACATCTTCTAGCCACAAAAAAGAAAAGAGAATATAGAGTAATAGAGGAACAGGAAGTGCTGCACTGGCATATTTAAGATGTCAAGGGAAAGTCTAGAAGCCATCTATACACTGCCAATTCTAGCATATAAAATAGACTACATGTTGCATATGTGTGGGAGAACATAAACAAGAGCCAAACAAAATACCTTGTAAATTTTACTGATAGAAGCAAAAATAAAATTGAGATGATATATTCTATATGTGTGCACACACATATATATATTCTATACTCTCCATACATATTTATGTGTATGTGTATATAAATGTACATATATTTATGTAAAATATATGTATATATGTATACACATGTTATATATATACATATATATATTCATAGATGTACATACATATATACATATACATAACTGTTATATAGTTAAGTATATCTATGGCAGCTAGTTAGCTCAACAGATAGAATGCAAGACCTGGAGACAAGAAGAAGTGATTTCAAATCCAGTCTTAATTGTGTACTAGTTATGTAACACTGAGCAAATCACTCAATCTTTGTTGGTCTTAATCCACTGGAAAAGGAAATGGCAAATCACTCCAGTATTTTTGTCAATAAAACCACATAAACTGGAGCTTAAGAAGAGTTGGACTTGATTAAATGACTAAATCACAATAACAATAAACACAAAGCAGTAAGGGCTATTGATGGGCTAAGAATGGTATTAATAGAAGAGTCAGTGGGTAATAGTAATAGGCTCATAGGGAATAATGAGGGAGATAATGAAGTTTGTTTTTTTCTTTCTCCTTGAAAGAACCATGTGAGATAAGGCTTTTTTTGTCTAATTATCTTAGAAGTCATATTCAACATTCTGCTGCCTGTCAAAAACAAATTTATTAACCAAATCCCAAACAACTCTTTTCAGAGAGAGAAATACAAAGGGAAAGCGTTCTATCCTGCTTCATGAATTTCTAACTAAAGGAATTTTCTGCTCACAATTTCAACAAAAGTTTCCAGTGACATAAAAATGTTCATATTTTAGTGGGAAAAGTGTAGTAGTTGTAATGTTGGTCAGTCTGGTTTCCACCAAAATTCTATACGCATTAGTTTTCTATAAGTTCCAATCTTCAACAATGATATGTCTTGTGCTGAATAGGAAAAAAAAGTCAAGAGTTCACTATTCTTAAACAAATGTATTCTTAAACTCTGGACTTTTTCCCCCCTACATTACAACTACTACACTTTTCCCACTAAAATATGTAAATCTGTTGATTTTTATCATGAGAAAGCGTACTTATTCTAAGGTTGTTATGTTGTATTTACAGGTTGTATTTTTTAAACCATTAGCATAACCTGCCTTGTTGAAATTATGATTATTTCACATATGGTCTGTTTTTTGGTTTGTTTGTTTTTTTCACTAAATAGGCCATTTATTAGTAGAAAAGTCAATCCAATTCCCTTTAAAGACTGGAGAAATTTTTCATTGTATTATGTTTAGTACAATTTCATTTGTTTGATATAACATTTTTTAAAAGCTGATGCCCTTATCCAAGGCCACTTTCCAGAATTTTATACAAATGGCAATGAGAACCTGTATTTTTTAAGTATACTAAGTTTTTAGAATCATAGTATCATAGATCCAGAAGTGAAAGAATCCTCAACTTTTTCTTTTTTTACACATAAATACAACTGGAATCTATGAAGACTAATCCAAGGTCAAAAACCTTAACCTATTAAAGTAAGAATCTGGTAATTCTTCTTTTGTTTTTAAACACATGAATTAAAATATATCATTTCTTTAGATGATAAATTGAGAGCATCAAAAATTGGTTACAATCCACCTAAGCAGTATATAAACCTGGCACTTTGTCTCTGAAATCAATTTTATTATTGTTTTAGAAGATCCTTAAGTAAGTTATATCCTTGATTGAAATTGATAATCACATTTATTGAACAAAATTATTTCTATTGATGTGACTTTCAATAAATGTTTCCATCCTCATAGAGGTTATATAAAGTGCATAGTACAAATCAAATAATTACATTTAACCTCCTGATTAGTTACTCTGCCACAAATGTTTCCACTATCTAATACATGTCACTTTGGAATTCCATAAATTTCCATGGTTTCCTGTATCTCTAAGATAAAATGGAAAATCCTCTTTTGGTTTAAAAATCCCTTCATATACTTGCTCAAACATGTCTTTCCAATATCATTATATTTTCTTCCCTCTATAATCCAGCCAAAGTAGCTTTTTCATCACCATACTTGACATTTCATCTTTCATTTCCATGTCTTTGAACCAGTTCTCCTCTATGTCCATCATGCATTCTCTCTTCCTCTGCTACATAAAATACTTGAATTTCTGTAAGACTTGAATAATGGGCGGCAGCTAGGTGGCGCAGTGGATAGAGCACCAGCCCTGAAGTCAGGAGGACCTGAGTTCAAATCTGGTCTCAGACACGTAACAGCTGTGTGACCCTGGGCAAATCACTTAACCCCAATTGCCTCAGCAAAAAAAAAAAAAAAAAAAAAAAAAAAAAAGACTAATAATGCTTTATTTTATTTTATATGAAATTTAACTCATCTTCTAAGCTATAAGTACTCTCCCTCCCAAAAAATAATTTTGTGATTATTCCATGTGTAATTATATGGTTATATATCTCTCCCTCAATGATATACAAGTTCCTTGAGGGCTAGTAATGTTGTATTTTTGTCATTGTATATTCAGTGTCTTTCTTAAGGTCTATAACATAAGGCAATCAAAGTATTAATTCTGACTGACTGATTAATTCATAATGTGGCAATTCTACATTGATAATTCAGATCCTCTTGTTTTCAGATGACATGGAAATGATTTCTTCATATAATATTATGACTTTCTCACAAAACTCTACACATGCTCCTAAATGAAACTCATAATCAGTCAGAAAAAATAATTATGCTTGCTGTTCAGTAGTTTTTTGCCATATCTGACTCTTTGTGACCCCCTTTAAGGCTCTCTTGGTAAAGATACTAAAATAGTTTGCCATTTCCTTCTCATTTTATAGATAAGGAAACTGAGACATACAGGAGTAAGTGACTTGCCCAGAGTGAAACAGTAATATTTGAATCTAAGTCTTTTTGAACTAGGCCTATCACTCTATCTACTATGCAATTTTGGTGCCCTAAGCCTAACTATATAAAAACAAAGAAAAAAGAAAACTTGTTGGATACAGAATGCTTATTTTGTAGACCAAGGGTGGACCAAATGCAGCCGAAGGACCAAAGCCTCTTACAGTCTGTTTCGGTACTCTCCTGAACTAAAAAAAAAATTTTCTATCATTTTAAATACAAAAAATACTTTTTAGTGTTGGCAATATAAAATATAAAGAGGGCAGGATTTCTTCTGTTGTTGTTCAGTCTCTGGTTTGTTTGTAACTGGACAGAAAATCTAGAGAGTTGATATATCAAATGTAATTCATTTCAGATAGAAATGGACAGGGATCTCATGCTACAATTAAACAGAATGGGTATAACTGGTTATATTGTCTTTGGGAATTTGTGTAGTGCTTTTTCAAGATTGCAAGTATTGTCCTAAATTAAAGGCCATATATTTTTTTACATCAATATTCTTCCATTGTTGCTGTATGGCCAAAAGCCATTGAATTTTATAGTCTGCAAAGAATTAAAGATTCAGGTCACCCAAAGAACAATGGAGATGCACATGGTGAAAATAAGTAGTATGTGATATATTATGACTAAAAGTTTGTGTGGGAGAAATAGCATAAAGGTTGTCATCAGAGACATTTGGAAAAACTGAAAAATTGGGTGGTCTGATCATACAATAAAAGTGAGGAAAAAGAAATGAATGGTCCATATGGTGCACTGAAATGCATGTAGTGGCAAGAGATTTAGAGGGAGGACCTTAGAACATTAGTCAGATTATCTGGAAAGGAATTGTGGGTTGCCATAGACCACAGATGAATATAGGAAAAAGTGTAGAAAGGTTGTAATCTATAAAATTGGAGGGATTATCCACATCAATGAAATAATAGTTCGTGAACATATTTATTATATTTTACCAAAAAACAAAACTAAATAAAAATAAGCAAGCAAATACACAACCTAGACACAAGTTGTGTAGATGATGTTTTACCAAAAAAATTATTGTAATTTTAATTAATTAATAATTTAATTAATTCAACTTTTACCCTCTAATCAATCATACAGCATAGCTCATCTAGAGTTTCTCCAGTCAATGTTATGGAACACTCTCCCTAAATTCATATACCTTCCAATTCCTCTCTTTCTAAATATACTTCAGCTACTTCATGAAAAGAAGCTATGTTTGAATCCTGAATTTTCATTCTGGTTGTTAAAAATTATTGAGAACTTAAGTAATTTAGGTAATTTACTAAACACTCCAATGAGGGAATTATTAAAGTCTGTCAGTATTGCTTTCCCAATAAAATAAAGTATTCATGACATCAATCTATAATGCTCAGATGATAGTTGTAGAACAGACAGCAGACAGACAGAAATAAAAAGATAGAGATAGGTTTACATCTAAATATAGATATCCCATTTCTATTAAATTTCATTATAAATTCATCATAAAACATTATAGATAAACTAAGATGGTAAAAATAATACTAATCATAACATAAAGTTAAAGGATTATCCCATTGAAATTTTGACATTTGAGAACATTTAGTCTCTTGTTTTGCTAATTACACATTCATAGCTATGAAGAAGAAACAAAAATTTATTCATAGAAGTGTTGAATGCTGTCAGTTTATGACAGCTTCCAAAATTATCACTTAAAGTGAATTTTGCTATTCATTAATATTATATTTTGTGGCATATCTGAAGCAAAAGTGCTTCCCCCTACTCAGCCAGTTAAATCAAATTGATATTATATGTTCCTGTTATTTTGTGAAAAGGTAAATTGTTTAAGAATTTTTCTCACTTGGAAACATAAAATGAAAATGGGAAGGAATCAAATGTCTGCTCTTTGTCGTCTGTTAACACAGTTTTTATATGGAAGGAGATGGAAAATTGCTATTTTAATGAAGTAAAATATTTGGAGAAATGGAATAATTTTATTATGTTGGATATAACACACACACACACACACAGAGCTTTTTAAAAGTTGACATTGCTATTGCCATTTACTTTGTATCTTAAAAATATATTTTATCCCAAATGATTCACATGAAAATAATTAAGTTGTTCATGGTAGTGATTATATAGCATACATTTTACCCTGCCCTAAAAATGTTCAAATGAACTACAGGCACACTGGGCAAGGGTAGAACTTGGGTCTTCTGAATCTAAATCCATTGATAATCCCAATGAACTATGTTATCCTATTGCAAAAACGCTTAGCCACATTAATATGTAACCATTATATCAAGTGGAGAAGATTTCCATCATTCATCAATAGCCTTCTTTCATTTTCTCTTAGCCACATAAGGAAGCACAGATTATTGAGGTTGGGAGGCAGGAGGACAGATAGTATGAGACAGAGAACTACAAATAATATAACTTATATTGTCTTCCCTTACAAACTACCTTGAATTTAATTATTGTCATTATTTTTATTTATTCTTTATACAAGTTGTCCCCAAAGTGTTAATACACTTTTAAATTTAACATGCCTTTTCCAGCACAACTTCCCTCTATATTCTGAGCTTACATTTATCTTCCATTAACTCCACTAATGAGTCATATTTATATAGTTATGGCATGTTGTATCACTCTCAAAATGGCAAAGAATTTTAATGCTCATATTTTTCTAGTGGGGATATATTATTTCCAGGCAGAGAATATTGCAAATTCAAAAAATCAATATTAAAGGATAACCAAAGGAATCAAAATGTGTGATTGATGTAAATGTATTGTGGCATATTAAGCAATTGTAACAGATAACATCAAAGGGATGTGTGATTGGAAAAATAGATGGGTCAGTCATATAATGAAAGAAAACAATAAAGTGAAAGTTCATGTGTTACATTACTACTTTTGTAATACCACTGTTGGCACATAGTAAATGATTAATTCATGTTTGATGATTTGAAGAATTGGACCCCATGTGATTTACAAAAGAACATAAACAAATGTTCTACAGAATGAGAACACATTGGTGGGTAATCATGGGAATTATTGAACATGGATCAATGTGGACATTGATAAGATCTATGAAATTGATCTACCATATAGTAGTTGTGTACTATTAAATATTTTAACTTTGAAAAAGTAATTTACATACTAGCACACATGGTAATTTTAATTTCATCATTAACACTTTCTCCTTCATATTATTGAGTATAGACAAAGGACAGAAC